>CM076000.1:555874-601023 GCA_038087875.1 Malacoraja senta | reverse complement strand
GCACTCATGTGGGTGCTGCCTTTAAACTGAGATCCAGTCTTCTTCCTTAGAAGGTGCAAAGGATCTCAAATACTATTCAAAGAATGCCATCTTGTTTTTATTCTCACTAATAATAATTTGTTAGTGTAATACATTTTCGGCTCTTCATCACATTGCTGCTTACAGAATCATCTGTACCAGTTCTGCTGCTTGACTGCTGCTTTATGGTTGGTAGGACCAGATTGAAATTTCAAATACTAAACCAGGGTTGCGCTGGATCTGATTGGAATGCTCCTACAATTGTCCAAAACATTTTCCTCCCTTAAATGAGCATTAAACCATATCCCTGAACAAATATTTTATCATCTGCCTTGAGATTGACTGGTTACATTTTGCTTGAAAAAACATCTTTGAAGTGCTTGTTGATACTTGTTCAAGTGGGAGCTATCTGCTTTTGCTGGAGAGAAAACAATATAATTTTCTCGACTGATGTAACAGGCTCCAAATCATAAACAATTCATTTAGCGATGAACAGCCACTAGATGGCATTAGGAAAAAAAAAATCAGGCAAGAAATGTGGGGGCAGCACAGTGGCACAACAGTTAGAGTTGTTGCCTTATAGCGCCAGAATCCCGGGTTCGATCCAGACTATGGGTGCTGGCTGTACGGTGTTTGTACATTCTCCCTGTGACTGCATAGGCTTTCTCCAAGTGCTCCAGTTTCGTCACACATTCCAAAGATGTACAGGTTTGTAGGTTAATTGAGATCTGTAAATTGTTAATTGTCCCTAGTGTGCAAGACAGTGCTAGTGTACGGGGTGATCGCTGGTCGACGCAGACAGTGGGCCGAAGGGCCCGTTTCCTCGCTTTGTCTCTAAAGTCTAAATTAAATATACTCATGCACAAATTAACTTAATGTTTACAAATAGAATGTAAAAATACAACTATTTTGCGAAGACACTGAATATCCTGTTTGCCAGATCTGCAAAGAAGATATCAAGTAAGAGGCCACCAAAGCTCCACCAACAAGAGTACAGGCAGCACACAGAATCAGGACTTATGCACAAGTAAGCATTATCAGGGAAGTAGTTGCTAAAGTCTAAAGATTATGATAGGAATTGCAACTCAACTGCAAGCAAAGTGTGGTGTTGGATTGAACTCTATAACCAGCAGTGTAATATGGTATACAGAGCCAGTGACCAGGCAAGCACAATTTTTTTTGGTGGGGGGGGGGGGGGGGGTTCACGACCCGAAGCGTCACCCATTGCTTCTTTCCAGAAATGCTGCCTAGCCTGCTGAGTTACTCCAGCATTTTATGTCTACCTTCGATTTAAACCAGCATCTTGCAGTTCTTTCCTAGTAAAATGCACAACTCGTCATTTGGTCTATTTCAAGGGAAACAAATTGAGAATGCAATGTGCAGCTAATACTACATTGCGGTTTAGCATGATGGAAACACTTCTATGCAAAAGCATTGCATTGATCAATTGCAAAACAATAATTTTACTTTGCACCTTGAATAATCCACCAAATATTGCCAATATGTAATATTTATTTCTCTGTGGTTTTAAATGAAAGGAAATAGTGTTTTTTGCTAAGAATTTGTTGAAAATGTCATGACATTCAAATTGTTATTGAATTTATTAATTTTAGGGACTGAACAAGTATATATTCATGTTATTCAGGCAGAATGCAGATCTGCATGTTCAGTTTCAAAGAAGAGTTCGTATTTTCTAAGCTGTAAGAATTTGTAAATTGCTGAAGTACCAAAACAATGTGGCCTGTTAGTAATAGTAATAGTAATAGTAATTTTATTGTCAATTCACATAATGTAACGAGTAGTTACACAGAGGATTGAAATTGCGTTTCTCCATACTCCAATGTGCAAGTAATATTATAAAACAGACAGACAGTGTACCAATAAAAGTAGACAATGGACATATACATTATATAAAATAAAATATTCATTAATAAAAGGTGCAATATAGCATACTGTGCAAGTAGCATACTGCAGACATGAAGTTAATTTGGCAGTCAGTTGGTCTTTGTGTAATGTTCATGGAATTTTCTTGAGTGTGTTGAGTAGTCTGATGGCCTGAGGGAAAAAGCTGTTTTTGAATCTTGTGGTTTTGCTCCGCATGCTGCGGTAGCGCTTGCCGGATGGTAGGAGGGTGAACAGTTTATGTGCTGGGTGGGTGGTGTCTTTGATGATGTTAGTTGCTCTCTTGCGACAGCGAGATGGATATAAGTCTTGAATTGCTGGTTGGGGTGATCTAGTGATCTTCTCCGCTGTCCTCACCACTCTCTGTAGGGCCTTCTGGTCAGCAGCAGAGCAACTGCCATACCAGACTGAGAGACTGCTGGTAAGAATGCTCTCAATGGCACCCCTGTAAAAAGTTGTGAGGGCAGAAGGGGGAGGTCGGCTCTCCTCATCCGTCGAAGGAAGTGGAGGCGTTGCTGTGCTTTCTTGACTAGGGAGATGGTGTTGGTGGACCATGTCTGATCATCTGTGATGTGTACTCCCAGGAACTTGGTGCTTTTCACAGACTCCACTGCACTGCCATTTATGGTGAGTGGGGTGTGTGCTGCCTGTTTCTTCCTGAAGTCCAGTTATTTCTTTCGTTTTGTTGACATTGAGTTGAAGGTTATTGATGTCACACCAGTTGATGAGTTGTTGTACCTCCTCTCTGTAGGCTGAGTCGTCATCGTGGCTGATGAGGCCCACCAAGCTACTGCACTGACCTAGTCATTGAAGTGAAAAATCTGGACAAAGGTTCCAAAAGTAAAAAGGTACATGTTTTATTGTCCAGTATAGGAAATGGTGTATTCAAAATGTTACTTCAAGTTTAGAAAGAGGAAACTTAATGTTACATGTAGCTGGAAAGGGTCAGAAGATTGCTTTTAAAGTCAAGATTGGTGCAGTATATAAGCAATCGGATATATGGGATTTCCTGACACTGAAAAGGGCACCTAGGCAAAAGCATGATGCACATGTATAGATCACATAACATATGGCAACATAATCAACCTATTACCACAAAGGTCACAGACCAAATCATATTTGCGATCAAGGTTCTATTCAAAAAGATCTTCAACTAGTTATTGAAATTGAGTGAAATTACTCAAAACTCCTACCATCCTACATTACCTACCCAGTGTAAATATTTCAAATAATTGATGCTCAGTGTTTGAGACCGGGAGAAAAAAAAATTCAGGTTAAAAAATTGTTCACAACAATTAGGTCACAGGTCACTTGATTCTATCACATAGTAGTGGATGATTTTTGACAAACATGCCCATCTTTCTTTTCTTAACACAGAAGTAACAATCAATGCAACAATCAATTTATTGGTTTATGGAAAGGCACAGGCCATATCTGTAATAGGAAAATATGTTGGTGAGAGGAGGAGTTGGTGAGAGGAGGAGTTACCTGGGCTGTGAGTATAAAATCCAGCGCGGGGCTTGCTTTTACAGAGGCCCGGGGAGCCGTTGGTGAGAGGAGGAGTTACCCGGGGAGCCGTTGGTGAGAGGAGGAGTTACCCGGGGAGCCGTTGGTGAGAGGAGGAGTTACCCGGGGAGCCGTTGGTGGAGGAGGAGGAGTTACCCGGGGAGCCGTTGGTGAGAGGAGGAGTTACCCGGGGAGCCGTTGGTGAGAGGAGGAGTTACCCGGGGAGCCGTTGGTGAGAGGAGGAGTTACCCGGGGAGCCGTTGGTGAGAGGAGGAGGAGTTACCCGGGGAGCCATTGGTGAGAGGAGTTACCCGGGGAGCCGTTGGTGAGAGGAGGAGTTACCCGGGGAGCCGTTGGTGAGAGGAGGAGGAGTTACCCGGGGAGCCGTTGGTGAGAGGAGGAGGAGTTACCCTGGGAGCCGTTGGTGAGAGGAGGAGTTACCCGGGGAGCCGTTGGTGAGAGGAGGAGGAGTTACCCGGGGAGCCGTTGGTGAGAGGAGGAGGAGTTACCCAGGGAGCCGTTGGTGAGAGGAGGAGTTACCCGGGGAGCCGTTGGTGAAAGGAGGAGTTACCCGGGGAGCCGTTGGTGAGAGGGGGAGTTACCCGGGGAGCCGTTGGTGAGAGGAGGAGGAGTTACCCGGGGAGCCGTTGGTGAGAGGAGGAGGAGTTACCCGGGGAGCTGTTGGTGAGAGGAGGAGTTACCCAGGGAGCCGTTGGTGAGAGGAGGAGTTACCCGGGGAGCCGTTGGTGAGAGGAGGAGGAGTTACCCGGGGAGCCGTTGGTGAGAGGAGTTACCCGGGGAGCCGTTGGTGAGAGGAGGAGGAGTTACCCGGGGAGCCGTTGGTGAGAGGAGGAGTTACCCGGGGAGCCGTTGGTGAGAGGAGGAGGAGTTACCCGGGGAGCCGTTGGTGAGAGGAGGAGGAGTTACCCGGGGAGCCGTTGGTGAGAGGAGTTACCCGGGGAGCCGTTGGTGAGAGGAGTTACCCGGGGAGCCGTTGGTGAGAGGAGGAGTTACCCGGGGAGCCGTTGGTGAGAGGAGGAGTTACCCGGGGAGCCGTTGGTGAGAGGAGGAGTTACCCGGGGAGCCGTTGGTGAGAGGAGGAGTTACCCAGGGAGCCTTTGGTGAGAGGAGGAGTTACCCGGGGAGCCGTTGGTGAGAGGAGGAGTTACCCGGGGAGCCGTTGGTGAGAGGAGGAGGAGTTACCCGGGGAGCCGTTGGTGGGAGGAGGAGGAGTTACCCGGGGAGCCCCTGGTGAGAGGAGGAGGAGTTACCCGGGGAGCCGTTGGTGAGAGGAGGAGCAGTTACCCGGGGAGCCGTTGGTGAGAGGAGGAGGAGTTACCCGGGGAGCGGTTGGTGAGAGGAGGAGGACTTACCCGGGGAACCGTTGGTGAGAGGAGGAGGAGTTACCCGGGGAGCCGTTGGTGAGAGGAGGAGGAGTTACCCGGGGAGCCGTTGGTGAGAGGAGTTACCCGGGGAGCCGTTGGTGAGAGGAGGAGGAGTTACCCGGGGAGCCGTTGGTGAGAGGAGGAGTTACCCGGGGAGCCGTTGGTGAGAGGAGGAGGAGTTACCCGGGGAGCCGTTGGTGAGAGGAGGAGGAGTTACCCGGGGAGCCGTTGGTGAGAGGAGTTACCCGGGGAGCCGTTGGTGAGAGGAGGAGTTACCCGGGGAGCCGTTGGTGAGAGGAGGAGTTACCCGGGGAGCCGTTGGTGAGAGGAGGAGTTACCCGGGGAGCCGTTGGTGAGAGGAGGAGTTACCCGGGGAGCCGTTGGTGAGAGGAGGAGTTACCCAGGGAGCCTTTGGTGAGAGGAGGAGTTACCCGGGGAGCCGTTGGTGAGAGGAGGAGTTACCCGGGGAGCCGTTGGTGAGAGGAGGAGGAGTTACCCGGGGAGCCGTTGGTGGGAGGAGGAGGAGTTACCCGGGGAGCCCCTGGTGAGAGGAGGAGGAGTTACCCGGGGAGCCGTTGGTGAGAGGAGGAGCAGTTACCCGGGGAGCCGTTGGTGAAAGGAGGAGGAGTTACCCGGGGAGCGGTTGGTGCGAGGAGGAGGAGTTACCCGGGGAGCCGTTGGTGAGAGGAGGAGGAGTTACCCGGGGAGCCGTTGGTGAGAGGAGGAGGAGTTACCCGTTGGAGCCGTTGGAACCAAAATCTGCAACGTTCCATCTCACTTCCAGATAAGGAGTCTGGTGGAAGCCTCTGATTGGTGGAAGAGGACCAGAGGAAGCAGCTGATTGGGTGCAACCCCGGGTTTACATTTTTACATTTCTGCTTTCAGGTTAGGGGTTCTGGGAGTTAAGGATTCTGGGAGTTAAGGATTCTGGGAGTTAAGGATTCTGGGAGTTAAGGTTACAGTATTTATTAGTAAAGTTTAACAGGATAACGTTTTTTAAAATATTTAATATAGAGTTAATTTGGGAGTAAGCTATGTCAGTGGAGATTGGCCCCGTGGTTTGCTCAGCCTGCAACATGTGGGAGATCAGGGATATGGTCGGTGTCCCTGGTGACTACGTTTGCAGGAAGTGTGTCACAGACCACATTGAACGATTGGAGCTGCGGCTGGATTCATACTGGAGCATCCACGATGCTGAGAAAGTCGTGAATAGCACGTACAGCAGGTAAAAGGTAAGAGGACAGAAAAGGGAACGGGTGGCCAATAGCCAGCAAAGCAGTAGGCAGGTAGTGCAGGAGTCCCCTGCGGTCATCTCCCTCCTAAACAGGTATACCATTTTGGATACTGTTGGGGAGATGGCTCATCAGGGGAAGGCAGCAGCAGCCACGTTCATGGCACCATGGGTGGCTCTGCAGCACAGGAAGGGGGAAAAAAAGAGTGGAAGGGCAATAGTAATAGGGGATTCAATTGTAAGGGTAATAGATAGGCGTTTCTGCAGCCGCAAACGAGACTCCAGGATGGTATGTTGCCTCCCTGGTGCAAGGGTCAGGGATGTCACTGAACGGCTGCAGAACATTCTGGAGGGGGAGGGTGAACAGCCAGTTGTCGTGGTGCATATTGGCACCAACGATATAGGTACAAAAAGGGATGAGGTCCTACAAGGTGAATTTAGGGAGCTAGGAGATAAATTTAAAAGTAGGACCTCAAAGGTAATAATCTCTGGATTACTACCAGTACCACGGGCCAGTCAGAGTAGAAATAGGAGGATATTGCAGATGAATACGTGGCTTGAAAAATGGTGCAAGGGGGAGGGATTCAATTTTTTAGGGCATTGCAACCAGTTCTGGGGGAGGTGGGACCAGTACAAACAGGACGGTCTGCACCTGGGCTGGAATGGAACCAATGTCCTTGGGGGAGTGTTTGCTAGTGCTGTCGGGGAGGATTTAAACTAATGTGGCAGGGGGATGGGTGCAAGAGCAGAGAGGCAGTGGGGTGTAAAATGAGGGTAGAAGCAATAGGTAGCAAGGTGAAAAGTAAAAGTGGCAAGCAGACAAAACCAGGGCAAAAATCCAAAAAGGGCCACTTTTCAACATAATTGTATAAAGGGTAAGAGTGTTGTAAAGACAAGCCTGAAGGCTTTGTATCTTAATGCAAAGAGCATTCGTAATAAGATGGATGAGTTGAATGTGCAGATAGTTATTAATGAATATGATATAGTTGGGATCACGGAGACATGGCTCCAGGGTGACCAAGGCTGGGAGCTGAACATTCAGGGATATTCAATATTCAGGAGGGATAGACAGAAAGGAAAAGGAGGCAGGGTAGCGTTGCTGGTTAGAGAGGAGATTAACGCAATAGAAAGGAAGGACATTAGCTTGGAGGATGTGGAATCGATATGGGTAGAGCTGCGAAACACTAAGGGGCAGAAAACGCTAGTGGGAGTGGTGTACCGGCCACCTAACAGTAGTAGTGGAGTTGGGGATGGCATCAAACAGGAAATTAGAAACGCGTGCAACAAAGGTAAAACCATTATAATGGGTGACTTCAATCTACATATAGATTGGGTGAATCAAATTGGCAGGGGTGCTGAGGAAGAGGATTTCTTGGAATGTATGCGGGATAGTTTTCTAAACCAACATGTAGAAGAACCAACGAGAGAGCAGGCTATTCTAGACTGGGTATTGAGTAATGAGGAAGGGTTAGTTAGCAGTCTTGTTGTGCGTGGCCCCTTGGGCAAGAGTGACCATAATATGGTTGAGTTCTTCATTAGGATGGAGAGTGACATTGTTAATTCAGAAACAAAGGTCCTGAACTTAAAGAAAGGTGACTTTGAGGGTATGAGACGTGAATTGGCCAAGATAGACTGGCCAATGATTCTTAAAGGGTTGACGGTGGATATGCAATGGAAGGCATTTAAAAACTGCATGGATGAACTACAACAAGTGTTCATCCCAGTTTGGCAAAAGAATAAATCAGGGAAGGTAGTGCATCCGTGGATAACAAGGGAAATCCGGGATAGTATCAAAACAAAAGAGGAAGCCTACAAATTAGCCAGAACAAGCAGCCTACCAGAGGACTGGGAGAAATTCAGTCCAGCAGAGGAGGACAAAAGGCTTAATTAGGAAAGGGAAAATAGATTATGAAAGAAAACTGGCAGGGAACATAAAAACTGACTGCAAAAGTTTTTATAGATATGTCAAGAGGAAAAGATTAGTTAAAACAAATGTAGGTCCCTTGCAGTCAGAAACAGGCAAATTGATCATGGGGAACAAGGACATGGCAGACCATTTGAATAATTACTTTGGTTCTGTCTTCACTAAGGAAGACATAAATAATCTGCCGGAAATAGCAAGGGACCGGGGGTTAAATGAGATGGAGGAACTGAATGAAATCCAGGTTAGCCGGAAAGTGGTGTTAGGTAAATTGAATGGATTAAAGGCCGATAAATCCCCAGGGCCGGATAAGTTGCATCCCAGAGTACTTAAGGAAGTAGCCGCAGAAATGGTGGATGCATTAGTGATAATTTTTCAAAACTCTTTAGATTCTGGAGTAGTTCCTGAGGACTGGAGGGTAGCTAATGTAACCCCACTTTTTAAAAAGGGAGGGAGAGAGAAAACGGGGAATTACAGACCAGTTAGTCTAACATCGGTGGTGGGGAAAATTCTGGAGTCAGTTATTAAAGATGGGATAACAGCACATTTGGAAAGTGGTGAGTTCATTGGACAGAGTCAGCATGGATTTATGAAAGGTAAATCATGTCTGACGAATCTTATAGAATTTTTCGAGGATGTAACTAGTAGAGTGGATAAGGGAGAACCAGTGGATGTGTTATATCTGGACTTTCAGAAGGCTTTCGACAAGGTCCCACATAAGAGATTAGCATACAAACTTAAAGCACATGGTATTGGGGGTTCAGTATTGATGTGGATAGAGAACTGGCTGGCAGACAGGAAGCAAAGAGTAGGAGTAAACGGGTCCTTTTCACAATGGCAGGCAGTGACTAGTGGGGTACCGCAAGGCTCAGTGCTGGGACCCCAGCTATTTACAATATATATTAATGACCTGGATGAGGGAATTGAATGCAACATCTCCAAGTTTGCGGATGACACGAAGCTGGGGGGCAGTGTTAGCTGTGAGGAGGATGCTAGGAGGCTGCAAGGTGACTTGGATAGGTTGGGTGAGTGGGCAAAGGCATGGCAGATGCAGTATAATGTGGATAAATGTGAGGTTATCCACTTTGGTGGCAAAAACAGGAAAGTAGACTTAACTGAATGGTGGCCGATTAGGAAAAGGGGAGATGCAACGAGACCTGGATGTCATGGTACACCAGTCATTGAACGTAGGAATGCAGGTGCAGCAGGCAGTGAAGAAAGCAAATGGTATGTTAGCATTCATAGCAAAAGGATTTGAGTATAAGAGCAGGGAGGTTCTACTGCAGTTGTACAGGGTCTTGGTGAGACCACACCTGGAGTATTGCGTACAGTTTTGGTCTCCTAATCTGAGGAAAGACATTCTTGCCATAGAGGGAGTACGGAGAAGGTTCACCAGACTGATTCCTGGGATGGCAGGACTTTCATATGAGGATAGACTCGGCTTGTACACGTTGGAATTCAGAAGACTGAGGGGGAATCTTATAGAAACGTACAAAATTCTTAAGGGGTTGGACAGGCTAGATGCAGGAAGATTATTCCTGATGTTGTGGAAGTCCAGAACTAGGGGTCACAGTTTAAGGATAAGAGGGAAGACTTTTAGGACCGAGATGAGGAAATCATTTTTTACACAGAGAGTGGTGAATCTGTGGAATTCTCTGCCACAGAAGGTAGTTGAGGCCAGTTCATTGGCTATATTTAAGAGGGAGTTAGATGTGGCCCTTGTGGCTAAAGGGATCAGGGGGTATGGAGAGAAGGCAGGGATGGGATACTGAGTTGGATGATCAGCCATGATCATATCAAATGGCGGTGCAGGCTCGAAGGGCCGAATGGCCTACTCCTGCACCTATATTCTATGTTTCTATGTTTCTATGTAATTCATGATAGCAAGATAACAATCACCTCTAAACAATATCATATATCATATTCAGATAAAAATTAATGCTAACACTTTGTAATCAGAATTTAGTATTACAGTCTACTCATTATTACAGACCTCTTTATAAAGTTTTTTGGTTATAGCGGACGAAATCTGTTGTAACCAAGGCGTCCTTTCATATCGGGAACAAAGGACAGAGTTTATTGACAGTTCCATTGACTCAGAATAAAAAGTTACCATATCTAAGATTACCACACAGCAAGCTCATCTATAAAAAGCAAATGAAATTAAAGTATGTTATTTATTTATTTACAATGTTTAAAATGTATATGTCCTTTCCTGTTCAGTGTGTCTTGTTTAGTGTGTTTTCCAAATACTGTATATATTTACCCCCCTCACTCATTAATGCCAGGCAATTGGCAATAATGAACACCATTCCTTCACTTTCTATAATGTTTTTAGATTGGGATTGCAATCTCAGTTAGAAAGAAGAAAATTATGCACCATGTATCACCATCACATTGTAGTAAGCACCTTACATTGCAGATGGTTACAAGTTAAAATTTATTGCATAATATTTTATGTTTGTGATGAAAGCCAGGTAATGGCACAGCTATTTAGCATGAGAATACGAGAAAGGCAAAAATAAATAGAACAGTATTACACAGTAAAAGATAGGTCAAGAAAGACAAGAACCTTGTTTTTATGTTGCAATGTTTTTTTCAGTTTTAGTGTAGGGTTTACACTAAAAAAAAAAAAAAAACGAATATCCCATAAACCAGAAAAATCAATTGTTCTTCTGACATGAGCTGTTACATTCAATAACAACGACAGCTATTTCTGCTTTGTAGACTCAACCATGTTGGAAATTATTACTTTTTGTTTAAAATGGTACTCTAATTTGTGGCGAGTTGCTCTTACCCATGCATCTCATGGGTGTTCTCTTGGCAGCATACATTATTTGCCATTGTAAATAACACTAAAAACTGGCATTAAGCTACAAGCTGTCATGGCTATTGTCATCCCTTTCAACAGAGCTGCTGTGGAGGCAAAAGCCTCAACATTAAGTTTGTACATCGTACAACTCAGAACTGTGGATTCATCCAGTACCCAATCCCAGCCAAATCAGTAGAGTGATGCTGAGATGAGAAAAACATTCCCCAGAGGAAGGAACAGAAATAAAAGGTGGCTGATTTTTTTTATTCTGAGCTCTATGTTTCCAAGTTTAGCATGCAGAAGTACAGGCCACAATGTCAAGCAGATTGGCCTGCAAGCAATGAAGGCATAGCATCTGGAGTGGGGAGATGAAGGAAGGGGGGGGGGGGGGGGGGGAAGGTCAATAGTAATTTCTTTAAAATTAAAATGTGCATTTTCCTTACCAGTTGATGAAATAACAGTGAACAGCTCCCGCAACGAGGGAATAATAGCTGTAGTTTGTGTCCACCAGATTTGCTGGAACAATCCGCTTACTTTGTTTACTTGATCCAGGAATTTCACAATTTCATCTTCGTCTTGTGATGTGCATTGGAACTGGCCTATACATCTAACAAGTTGCTGGCAGAACACCACTTGAAACTTTCCACTAGGAATGCACTGAGGATATTCAGCAAGTAGTTTACAAACACAGGCACAGAGCTTTGATCCAGGTTTCTCACACACTATGCGGAGAAGCTCAATCTGAAGGGCATGAAATGCTTCATCAACAGAAGTATTACCTTGAATATATTTTAACCCTAGCTGAATGTACTCCCAAAATATCACTGCTCCTTTTGCTCAGTGTTCCATAACCATCTTGCAACAGTTTCAAGATAAATTTTACATTGAAAAAAAATCTCAAAATCTGCAGTGTGGTTCTGGGCAAAAGCTTCTAGAACCTCCTTGCCGACATCCCTTTGGAACTGTGTGTCACCCAACAGAATGAATTTTGTCGACAACTCAAACATGGCCATACACTGCTTATGGTCGAGAGGTTCTTTTGCTGCTTCTTTAATTCGTTTTACATGCTTCATAGAAGTTGGATGGTGGGACAACATCTTGTCCATGTTTTCTAAAATCTTATCCATGTTTTTTCAATCCTAAAAACAAGTCAATATTAATTAGAATTAGAATTTCACTATATAAAATCTAGAAGAAATTCCCACCCATAGGATACTCGTACATGCATTTCAAAATGTTCTTTCAATACAGTCAGACAATACTCTCAAATGTGCTAGCACTGATGCAAAGATACAATGCTATGTCACATGCTTGATGGCGATTCTGAAATTTCTCAATCAAATTTAATAAAGAATAAAATAAATAGGGAGGTGTTAACCACAAGAGATTAACTAGCAGTTCTGCTGATGAGAGTTCAGCTGATAAATTCAATCAGATTCAAGTCTGTAATTATTTATGTCCATCCGTTCATAATTCTAGAGCAGATGTGCACAATTCAAGCAGGACTTCCACAAGAACAATGCCTTCCATATACTGTGAACATGGCACATGCTATATCTAATATTTATCCCTCAGATGGTTTTAATGTTGTTGTGCAGATGGATTAACAAAGTTTTGTGTTTTAAAATCGTACTAGTCCTCATATGCCTATGACAATTTCTTTATTTTATTACTTCTTTTAAAAAAAATAGCCAACTCACTTAACTTTGCATAGTATACCAACTATGATGGACTGGTTTGTTTAGTTGTTAGTGTAACAAAACTAGTCATTTCAAAGCAGTTCAAATGAGCACAACTTTAGCCATTCAATTAAAAAAAATTAAAAAATAACCAATCCTGCATCCTAATGTAGAACTGAAGGAAAATGATTAAAGATTTACCCAGTACCCTTTAATCAATATTTCTTGTAGTTCTATCACACCATGATTCCCATACAATAAGCATTCACATTTTACATATGCCTCCAATTGAAACTTCCAAGTTGAGATCATACTACAAATAGATAAAGTAAATATGTAGCTACACAGGTCAAACCAATTGTACCAGCTGTTGTCTACTTTAATGGCATTATTCAGAAAAGCAACCATCAATTCAATATGTAATAACCCAAAATAGAAATTTACTTTTATGTAGCCGTAACAAAAATGGGCTTTACAATATGTTATAGGGAACTGAAATGGATGGCAAACAGGAAAGAAATGATGGGAGATGACACCACAGATAAGTGCAATCTTATGTAAGAAAAAGATAGTTGTTGCATTGTAATATTCCAACAATGCGATTTCAAACAAATATTATAGCAATGCCAGGAAAAAATATCAAGGATGGCATAATGATGCAGCAGAGGTGCTGCTGACTCATCTGCAGTGACCAGGTTTTAATTCTCAGCTGAGATAGTGTGGAAACAGGCCCTTCAGCCCACTGAGCCCACACTGACCATCGATCACTTGTACATCAGTTTTATGTCCTACATACTCGGGGCAATTTACAGAAGCCAATTAAGCTACAAACCTGCACATATTTGGAATGTGGGAGGAAACCAGAGCAACCAGAGAAACCCCATGCAATCACAGTGAGAACGTGCAAACTTCGCAGAGAGTGCCCAAAATCAGGATCGGACCGGGGTCTCTGACATTATGAGGAGCAGCTCTTCCATTGTTGCTTCGTACTCCAACGCCACATGGAGTGTACATATTCACCCTGCAACTTCATGGTTATCCATTGCATACTCCAGTTTCCTCCAACATGCCAAAGACATGCTGGTTGGCCGAGTAATTGGTTGTTGAAAACTATCCCTAGCAACGGTGAGAGTTTATGGGCGTGAGAGAGAGAGAGAGAGATGGGCTGCAGGGAAATATTTGACAGAAAGGAATCAATGGGATTGCTCGAAGAGCTAGCGTATAATCAAATGAACCTAAAGAGCACCCACGTCTTAAGACAATGCAGGAAATGAGAACTAGAAAATGATGGCAAGTTCAATGAGTTTCAAACTAAACATTGAGCCAAATGTTGAAGCCATCGATTCATTGAGAAACATATTCTGCATTATATTACACTTCTGAATAGGTATTCACAAATATCCTCTACCTCAAGGATGCTTGCAGATTTCTTGAAAAATACAACATCCTCACTGGAGTCTCTGGCCTGTAACTAATCAAATTGGACAAATCTTATTGAGAATCTTAAGACCCTTCATTACAAGCATGCAACAGGCTGGTGAAAGCAGCCCAAGAAGCACACCACCTCCCATATTACCCACCTTATTAGGGACCACCTGGGGTCAAGGAAAGAACGTTCATGTCGCAGCCCTCTTTCCACCACCACGTACAAGATAGACACCATTGTATGCAGATGCCGAGAAGTGTGTTCAGCTCTGGCTGAACAACTTCGAATCTTTTGTGTGCACTCAATAAGAAGAAAAAGGACCACCTGCAGAGTCTAAGAGCCACCTCAGAATCCAGAAAACTAGAACAGAACCAAATCATCCTCATCCTTGAAATGCTCAAGAGATATCTCTTGGAAAAGTTAATGTTTATGTTAAGACACATGACATGTTATGACACATGGTTGAATAACAGATTCTTGTACCAATTAATTAAAAAACAAAGTAAAACAAAACAATTTCGCAAAATGATTCCAACAAAATGAATTTAATGCTTTCAGCACCAATTTCCACCCATAAAGTGCCTCTAAAGCAGCTAAATATTTTAAAACATTTAGCACGAACTTAGTAATCAAAATAAAATATGCCTAGTCACAGAAGAGATAATAGAACGTGATCGAATGCTCTTTAAGAAGGTCTTAAAAGATGGAAAGAGACGTAGAGAGGTGCCGGAGGGAAATTCCATGATGATCACTTCAGAATATTACAAGTAGATAGCAGATGGAGAAAATTGCACCACGATTATAGTAATGTTAACAACAAGGACTGTAAGCAGATCAATGATTGTAACATAGGGAGTTACAGAAGCTCGCAACAAGAGTTATTTTCATATAGGAGCATGTAATCCGAAAATGACACAAACACTCAGCCTATCAAGAAGCATCATCGGAGACAGAAAACGAGGCAACGTTTACTCCCATGTCTTTCCATGGATGTTAAGGGGTTTAAACAATTATGCTTATTTCAGATTTTTTGATTTCTTGCTATCCAATTGAAGATGGAAGCTGAAAGAAAGGTAACATGCTTATGACATGTTGCAGAGTTGAAGTGGGAAAGTGACTGGTGACGAGTCAACAGATCACATGAGCAGAAGGGTCAACTCCAGTTTCAGGACGACTTTGATGAGTGACATTAAAGAACTTAAACTCAACCCTAAAATCAAAAGGGCTGCAAATAACTGCAAGAAGACTAACAGTGTTTTCTACATACCATGATTGATTCCGGTTTGATGTCATCTTGAGGGGACCAAAATGAAATTTTAATATCTCACAAGTGTTAGTGCAAATCTGTTTTGAAACTTTAAATTTGGTCACTGCTTATTCCTATCTAATTAGATCCTCAAGACCACAATCTATACAAAGTGGCAATAACACCTTCCCCTCAATAACCAAAAGGAAAGTTGCATGTCCAGTCCCCTGCTCTCACTACACCCATGACTGTTTAGCCAGACACAGCTCCAGCACCATCTTCAAATACACTGGCAAACCACTATTGTTAAACGAATAACATGTAACGATGAGACAGAGTACACGAGGGCGATTGAAAATCTGATTGAATTGTGCCAGAAAAAATAATAATCTTACTCTCAGCATTAGTAAGACGAAGCAGCTGATTGTTGACTTTAATTTCAGTTCTTTAGTTTTAGAGATACAGCATGGAAACAGGCCCTTCGGTCCACGCCGACCAGTTCCATACACCGACGCATACAGAAGTTCTATCCTACACACTAGAGACAACTTACAGAAGCCAATTAACCTACAAATTTCCACATCTTTGGAATGTGGGAGGAAACCGGAACACTGAGAGAAAACCCACCCAGAGAAAACCCATACAAACTCCATACAAACAGCACCCCTAGTCAGAATCGAGCCCTGGGTCTCTGGCATGGTAAGACAACTCTACTGCTGCGCCACTGTGCTGCCCCTGGAGGAGAAAGCCATGAACTGGTCTTCATCGAAAGGATGGCAGTGGAGAAAATCAACTGATTCAAGTTCTTGGTTGTGCATATTTCTGAAGATCTTTCCTGGGCACAGCACATTAATGTAATCACAAAGAAAGCTCATCAACACCCTTCGAAAATTGAAGAGATTCAGGACATCAACAAAACACTATCGAACTTCTACAGAAGCTTAACATTTTGAAAGAGAGCATACTGACTAGCTGCATCATGGCAACTCGAAAGCCCAGGAACAAAGGGGGCTGCACAGGATGGTAAACCATGCCTGGTCACTCACATGTCCCCACCATCCAATTAATCTACAGGTAGCACTGCCTCATTAATACAGCAAATATCAACGATCCACACCACTGGCAACAGTCTCATTTCACTACTACCTTCAGGAAGAAGGCACAGGAGCCTAAAAACCTTTACCATAAAGTTGAAAAGCAACCAGCAACCATCAGTCTCCTGAACACAGCCCAACACTAACCACGACTTCGGCAAATATGTGGTGACAAAAAACTGCAGATGCAGACTTATACCAAGATTAACACAAAGTGCTGGAGTAACTCAGCGGATGAGGCAGCATCTCTGGAGAAAAGAAAGGTAACATTTCGGGTCGGGACCCTTCTTCAGACTCACATCCTTTTTCTGCAGAGATACTACCTGACCCGCTGAGCTACTCCAGCACTTTGTGCCTACCTCAGCAATTATGACTTACTGGGCTGGGTCGCTGGCTGCACAGTGGACTTCAGTTCTGTATTATTAAGGTTGCCTTGCATTAGCCATTGAATCATAGTATTATCAATTATAATAATGTATCTGTTTTATTTTACAGAGAAGTGCGAGGTGTTGCATCTTGGGATATTGAACAAGGGCAGGATATACACGTAAATGGTAGGCCTCTGGGTAGTGTAGAGTAGAGGGATCTAGGAGCACAGGTGCATGGTTCCTTGAAGGTTGAGTCACAGGTAGATAAGGTGGACAATAAAGCTATTGGCATTTAGGCTTTCATCAGTTAGAGTATTGAGTATAGAATATGGGAGGTCATGTTGCAGTGTATAAGACGTTGGTGAGACCACATTTAGAATATTGTGTCCAGTTTTGGGCATCATGTTATAGGAAACATATTGTCAAGTCTTATAGAGGTATACAAAATCATGTGAGGCATAGATCGGGTCGATGCACAGAGTCTCTTGCCCAGAGCATGGGGAATAGAGGACCAGAGAACATTGGTCCAAGGTGAAGGGGAAAAGATTTAATAGGAATCTGAAGGGTAACTTTTTCACACAAATGGTGGTGGGTGTATGGAACAAACTGCCAGAGATAGTGGTGGCTGGGACTATCCCAACTGTAATGGCAAATTTCCAACTCTTCCAGTGTCGCACTTTTCGTTGCCATTACTACACAGGTAAGTAGGAGTGATCTTATACAGACCAAATAGAACAGATTTTCCAGTTGTTCTTTCCAGGTTAATTGGTTCTTTATTGAAGTAGTTGTACAAACAAAGAGATGAACGTACCAGGTTTTCTTTATTCTGCATACAAGTTGTAGCTAGCTGTTCTCCCCAGTCTGGTGAGAACTATATACTCTCCACCCCTGTGCCTGGTCTGATCACTCCCTGTCCACTATGCCCATACGTATACACCCGTCTGTGCATCTAATGACGACCCCCAAGTGTCCAAAATAATACTGCAAGACATATCAAGACAAAATAATACAATATGCCAACAGTAGCTAGCCTAAACATAAATGGCTCCTACGCCAACATTTAAGAGACAGACAGGTACGTGGATAGGACAGGTTCGCAGGGATAGAGACCAAGCGCAGGCAAGTGGGACTAGTGTAGCTGGAACATTGCTGACCGATGTGGGCAAGTTGGGCAAAGTGCCCGTTTCCATACTGTATCACCATGACTCTATGACTGTTGCTTCTACGGGCAGGACAGCAGATGAATATATACTATTATGCTGCAGTATCAATGTCAAACTACAGCAAGTAAGAGTTCTGTTCCGTTACATGTGACAACCCCGGCGATGTCTGTGCACTTGTTTGAACGCCGCCTTTTCATGCCAGGGAGCAGTCACTGCTCTGATAACTAACTATAGCAGCAGATAATAGCAGCTATATAACTATAGCAGCAGAGGCAGGCAGCCGGGCAGGCAGCGGTCCCCAACTCCTCGCCGAGCCCCGGTGGGCAGCGGGTGGGCTTTGACCACCCGTCCCCGGCTCCGGCCACCTCCACAAGCCACCTACCTACACACGGGTGTCCAACGGTCGCAGAGGGGAAAACATTAACGTCAGCGAGTTCCTCCCACGGCCTGAAACCCGACCACAAGTCCGTGACCGCCTCCACTGAAACCGCACCGTCGCTGTGGCCGCGCCCCCTGCAGCCCCGCCCCCTCTCCTGCAGCCCCGCTCCCCGTCCGCGCTCCCTGCAGCCCCGCCCCAGTGTCCGCGCTCCTGTAGCCCCGCCCCCTGTGTCCGCGCCCCCTGCAGCCCCGTGTCCGCGCCCCCTGTAGCCCCGCCCCCTGTGTCCGCGCCCCCTGCAGCCCCGCCCCCTGTGTCCGCGCCCCCTGCGTCCGCGCTCCTGCAGCCCCGCCCCCCCCGTGTCCGCGCTCCTGCAGCCCCGCCTCCCTGCGTCCGCGCCCCCTGCAGCCCCGCCCCCCGTGTCCGCGCTCCCGACGCCCCGCCCCCCCGTATCCGCGCCCCCTGCAGCCCCGCCCCCCTGTGTCCGCGCTCCTGCAGCCCCGCCCCCCTGTGTCCGCGCTCCTGCAGCCCCGCCCCCCTGTGTCCGCGCTCCTGGGTCCAGTAGTTGTCAGAACCACATGGAATGTTCATGCAGCTCTGCCCATCTCATGCTCCGTCAGCGTTAATCACAAAAAGCAAACAAAATAGATCATGCTGGAAAGCTGAAATCAAGACACGAAACGCACAGCTGGAGAGCGAAACAGTTCCAGAAGTATCTGTATAGAGAAACAGAAGGTCGCAACGTGTCCTTCCGCACGTTGACCAGCACTTAAGTTCCATCCGCACAGAAAGGAGTTTGCTGTTATTGTCACTTTAATTTGCCATTCCACACGCGTTCTCACCTTTCGGTCTGGCTTCCCTTACTGCTTTAACAAGGCCCATCGCCTAAATGTGCTCTTTGAACGCGATCTTGATTCCAGCAATTTATAGCAACTCGCTTTCTCTGCTCTGCTATCCATCCGTAATACCAACGCGGCTTTCGTTCTCTCTCTCTACCAATAGTATCTGCTGTGGTCGGTATTTCTTGTATCCTTGTCCAACATTTGACTGCTTAGTATATTTCTTTTTTTCACTAACTCTCCTCACGAACTATCAATTAGATGGCTTCATCCCACAGAAACTCTGGTCTGGGTCTATCCCATCCATGCTCTTTGCTCCTTAAAGCAAACCTATTTTCTCTTTTTCCCAGGTCTGACAAAGGGCCTTTGATCTGAAGCATTTACCATATTTCGCTTAACTCAGATATTGCTTGACCTACTGAGTGTTCCCAGCATTCGTTTTCTTCATTGCAATAACTTAGCTATCCCTGCCTTCCTCAGCAATCAGATTCCTTACTTTCATATATTTGTGCAGCTCCTGAATTTGTGCAAATGGCTGAATTAGCCTCTACTACTCCCCATGACATTGCATTACAGAACCCAAACTATTTGCTGCAGATAAGTCTTTTTCTCAGTCAATTTTTGGTTCTTTAACAAATTGTCTTCATTCTATATCCCCCAGCTCTTGACTTTTCTGTCAATGAGAGCAGTTTCTCTCTACCTACTCTCAAATTTGCAATCTCCCCTGTCCCAAGGGTAAAAAACCCCAGATTATCTATTCTACCCACACATCTAAAGTTCCTTTTCCTAGGAATCATTTTAGAAAATCTGTTTTGCATCCTCTCTAAAGCTATTCATAAACGTTTTTGGTGTCCAAAACTGGATACAACACTCCAACATTTTAGTGCAACTTGGTTGCTCATGTACTCTGTGCCTTTATTTATAAAGTCTAACATTACATATATTTTCAACCACCTTCTCAATCAATTTTGCCACTTTCAATAATGCACATATAGCCGTGTTACTCTGTTTTTGTTGTCCTTTTAGAACCGTAAAGATTTTTTCACTCTACCACCATCTACAGTGTATTTTATTCACCAAATGCCAAAGCCTAAACTCCATGACTAAATAAACCACAACAGTACTTTCCAGGCTTTGTCCTACCCCTCCTCTCTTCCAGCTTTCTTTCTCACCTCTACAATCAGTCTGAAGAAGTGTCCCGACCCAAAATATCACCTATCCATGTTCTCCTAAATGTTATCTGACCTGCTGCAGCACTCAGTATCTTCTACCAAACATATAATGTCTATAACTGGAAACCCAGGGATACCAAGTGTATCAAAATTGTACCAAGTGTATTCCTCAAGTGTATTGAAATGCCAAAGACCCAAAGGCTTCACTCCAAGTCACACACGCTCACACACAGTCACACACATTATTGTTTGCATCCCTGTATCATGTTCCATTTGCCACTCTTCAAGCTCTCCATATCATCCTTCAGTTTTTTTCTCCTTACTGTAATCTTCAAATTTCATTATCATGCCCTCAAATGAATTATATGGAACTCAACTGGTAAGTATCTTCCAGTTACAAAAACACTTGTTGACCATTACATTAACTTCCTATAAGTCAATGTTGGATCCAGTTTCCCCATTCTTGGCTTTTATTTTGACCTGACCACTGTGTGGGGCCTTGTCAAAAGCCTTGTTGAAATCCATGTAAATTACATCAACATCACTGCCTTGGCTGATCATCCATGTTAGTTCTATGAATTTAATTAACTTAGTCAGATACAACCTACCCTTTGTAAATATATGCTGACCATCTTTTATTGATGTGTGTCTTTCTGAATTAAGATTTACACTGTCCCATCAGTACAGTATAAACCTAATGAATGGTTTACTAATTAATGTACACCAGTGATTAAGGTGATGAATGTTGGACTTGATACCATTTAAAATATGAAAGATGGTTTTAAATTGACCAAATCCACAGAAGTGTCCAACCAATAACACCAGTTTGATGCTCTAGATGCCAGCTGATCTACATCGGTGAGACCAAGCGGAGGCTTGGCGATCGTTTTGCCGAACACCTCCGGTCGGTCCGCAATAACCAACCTGACCTCCCGGTGGCTCAGCACTTCAACTCCCCCTCCCATTCCGTATCTGACCTCTCTGTCCTGGGTCTCCTCCATGGCCACAGCGAGCAACACCGGAAATTGGAGGAAATGCACCTCATATTCCGCTTGGGCAGTCTACATCCTGGGGGCTTGAACATTGAATTCTCCCAATTCTGCTAGCCCTTGCTGTCCCCTCCCCTTCATCAGCCCTCTGGTTGTCTCCTCCCCTCCCCAAGCCCTCGGGCTCCTCCTCCGCCTTTTTTCCTTTTTTCCTTTCTTCTCCCCACCCCCTATCAGTCTGAAGAAGGGTTTCGGCCCGAAACGTTGCCTATTTCCTTCGCTCCATAGATGCTGCTGCACCCGCTGAGTTTCTCCAGCATTTTTGTGTACACCAGTTTGAAGCCCATTTGAAACTTAGATTTCCAAGGTAACCAAAACAGGCCATTATATTCACCAGATGACCATACGGAAGGTCATTTTTTAATATGGAGAAGATACAAGGTTGTAGACTAAGGCAGGATTAGACATAACATTAGACATACCTTCCTTAATCGCCGTTTGGAGCTCCGGAGCATTGGGCCTTTAGCATCGACATCATGGAGCTGTGGTCGTGGAGTTCCCAACGCGGGCGGCGCTGACCGACATCACGGAGTCCTGGGGCCCTTTGCCGAGGGCCGCCAGTGTTGAATCTCCGCCCGGCGCGGCCTGGGGACGTCGGGAGCTGCGGACTCCGGTGGGAAGCGGCCGATTTGGAGGTCCAAGCCACTGAGGTTGGTCTCCAGTCCCAACGTCGGAGAGCCAACATCTCGGCGAGCGAGCCTGAGCGGCGGGCTGCCCATAGCGACGACTGTGGAGGGCTCCGGAGGCCCCGACCACGGGTGAACATCGAGGAAGAGACAGACTTTGGTGCCTTCCCTCACAGTGGGAAACTTTTGATTCTGCTGTGTGGGGAAGTTTTATGTTGAACTCTATCGTGTGGTGTGTTCTTTATTTTATTGTATGGCTGTACGGTGATCACATTTCACTGTGCCATCTGGCACATGTGACAGATAAATATATCTTGATCTTGATCTTGATCAGAGTTAAATATAGTGCACATATTACATGCAATCTTGTTTAGTTTAAGACATCAGCCATGAATGGATTCTGTAGTGGCAGTGCTAAGGAGCAGCAATTAAATCACAGGCAAAGTATCAGATAATATATGCTGAAGACAACAGTGTTGGGTTTCCTAATGCATAACTGGAGAATATTTTGACTCATCTGGAACTAGATGTCAGACAAATTGTTTGACAGCACAAGGACATTTGCGAGTCGAGAGTGAGCAGATTGAGCTGGAAATGGTCATAGATTTTTGGAAAAGATGCAGCATTGTTTTTTTTGTTCACTCAACATGCATTTTTTTCTATTTTAGTACATAATTTATTTTGAAAAATCAGTATTTTAACTCAAATTTATTATAATTTATTAAATAAAATAGATCATAACAAAAATAATCTAATTTCCAACTATTGTGAGCTTATTTAGTTGTGGCTTTACATGCATGTACAACATGCATGCCAGAACTCATTCAATATCAACAATTCACAATCAAATCGCATAGAAATAATTTTATCATTTGAATGGCAATAAAATCTGGTTATGAAAAATATATATTTTTTTCAACTGAAATTGCAGGAAATACATCTGAACTTATCAGTGAATGTCAATATTAAAACCATATGATGAGGCCTTAAATTATGATTGCAACTTCTTTTTGATCATTTTTTAAATTTAAATAATCATAAATCACAGTTCATAATTTTTCCATTGACCTGAAACCTTGTCGCTACACTTGTCGCTTTAGCTCCCCCCTTGATTCCATTCAAGGACCCAAGCAGTCTTTCCAGGTGTGGCTGAGGTTCACCTGCACCTCCTCCAACCTCATCTATTGCATCCGCTGCTCTAGATGTCAGCTGCTCTACATCGGTGAGACCAAGCGTAGGCTTGGCGAACGCTTCGCCGAACACCTCCTGTCCTGGGCCTCCTGTCCTGGGCCTCCTCCATGGCCAGAGTGAGGACCACCGTAAATTGGAGGAGCAGCACCTCATATTTCGCTTGGGCAGTTTGCACCCCAGCGGTATGAACATTGACTTCTCTAATTTCAGGTAGTCCTTACTTTCTCCTCCCCTTCTCAGCTCTCCCTCAGCTCACTGGCTCCTCCTCTTCCTTTCTTCTTCCCGCCCCCACCCTCACATCAGCAAAGATTACAGATCGGAGCTCTTTGCACATCAGTCCGAAGAAGGGTCACACAAAAATGCTGGAGAAACTCAGCGGGTGCAGCAGCATCTATGGAGCGAAGGAAATAGGCAACGTTTCGGCCCGAAACGTTGCCTATTTCCTTCGCTCCATAGATGCTGCCTCTCCCGCTGAGTTTCTCCAGCAATTTTGTCGACCTGAAGCCCCAACAGTTTTTGTCTTTATTGATACTGTCTATTCTGCTGAGTACTCTAACATTTTCTATTTTGTTTCAGATTTCCAGCAACTGCAAGAATTTACTCGTGTGCTTCTTTTCTGGGCGTGGGCTTGTGCATTGTTTCATGGCACGCAACAACCCAAGCGTCTGAACTTTTAATTCACCCTGCACAGAAAACGAAAGAACTGCACTAGCTTTAAAATTTTGGTTGCAGCCATCCACATGGTAATGCGCATGTGTGTTGCTTTGTATTCTGGGAGTTGTGGTTCAATTTTGGAGTCACAATGGGGAAAATGGTGTAAAGAACTGGTGTTAAACTACAAAGTCCGTACGCCGGAGCGCTACCAGCTTCCACCACGGGCTCGTCACCAAGTTGGGTTGAAGCAAGGTGAGTGCCGTGCACTCTGCACAATGCAGTGTTTGTGTGGATTGCAGGTGCGCCTCATCTACCCAGTGTACGGCGATTGTGTAGTTGTGGGAAGCAGTGACTCATGATATGGTTGCATTAAAAAATGCATTTTTCTGTGATGCCGTAATCTTCTGCATCTACTGCGTTTTATTCGGAAAGGTTTTCTTTTACATAACAAATCCGCTGTCAGCGCAAATTATGCTTTCTGGTCGAAAGTAGCGGATACGAAAACAGGTTCACAGCGCACCAAGGGGTCATAACTGTTTGGTCATTTAGAAAGTATGTGCTACGTTAAAGTTAAGTTTTAACATTTATTTATTTACCCAATGTTTAGCTGTTGTGATGCAGAAATGGCTTTGACCAGCAGAATAAAAACTTTGGAAATAGGAATTATGCCTGGTATTCATTCACATGCTATTTCACAGAAAGAAGACACAGAGTGCTGGGGTTACTCAGTGGGTCAGGCAGCATCTCTGGACATCATGGATAGGTGACGTTCTCCATGCTCTCCAGAAATGCTGCCTGGCCCGCTGAGTTACTCCAGCACTCTTGTGTCTTTTTTTGTAAACCAACATCTGCAGTTCCTTGTTTCTGCCTGTTATTTCATGGAGTGTGTTCGAAGAATTTGATAAACCTTTTGAAGTTAGTGTGAAATAAGCTGTGTGAAATAACAAATGCTTATTAATCAGAGTCTCCTTTTTGAAAACCTGTATGAATGCCTTAAATGTGTTAATAGTTGCCACAAAAGATGTGTGCAAATCTTTTTGTCTTATGGTAATAGTTATCCCAACTCTAGACCATGTTTTACCGGTTAAGTATTGCCAACAGTGCTGTTTTATCTCTTTTTTTAGATGCTGTGCTACCCATTTATAATTTGTGGAACTTTATAAATGATTAGTTACTAAAAATGAAGAGAACTGTGAGAATGAAGATTGTGTTTTATGACGCCACTTTAGATATTTCAACATAAGCAAAACAAATGTTAAATTGATTCTAGCAATATGATTGATTTGAGTTTATCTTGCATTTTTTGGAGAATAGAGACTGGTCTTTTGCTGCTTTCCTAATATTCTAAAATATTCTAAAACACAAAATACATGAAATGAAAATAAAGTGACGAGTGGTAAGGCTTTGGGGATGTGCAAAGGTTGGGGGGGGGGGGGGTCAGTCTCAGTCTCAGTCTACCCAATGACAGAAGGGGAGGAGTTGCAAAGTTTGATAGCCACAGGCAAGAAAGATCTTCTGTGGCGTTCTGTCCTGCATCTTGGTGGAACCAGTCTGTTGCTGAAGGTACTCCTCGGGTTAACCAGTGTGTCATGGAGGGGGTGAGCTGTATTGTCCAGGATGCTCTGCAGTTTGAGGAGCATCCTCCCCTCCAAGACCACCTCCCAAGAATCCAACTCCGCCCCCAGGACGGAGCCAAACGTTCCTGATGAGTTTGTTATTCCTATTGGCGTCCGCAGCCTTCGCCCTGCTGCCCCAGCACACGACAACGAAGAAGATGGCACTGGCTACCACCGATTGCTAGAACATCTGCAGCATCTCACTGCAGACGTTGAAGGAGTGGAGCCTTCTCAAAAAGTACAGCCGGCTCTGTCCCTTCTTGTACAGGGCCTCAGCTCCTGGACCAGTCCAGTCTACTGTCCACGTACACGCCAAGGTATTTGCACTCCCCGGTAAACTGCACATCCACACCAATGATGGAGCCAAGGGACAGGGGTGTTCCTCTCCTCCTAAAGTCTACCACCAACTCTTTAGATATTGTCGGTGTTGAGCTGCAGTGATTCAGCCCACACCACTCAACAAATTTGTTGACTACACCTCTGTATTCAGCTTCCCTCCCCTCACTGATGCAGCCCACAATTGCAGAGCCATCTGAAAACCTCTGCAGGTGGCAGGAGGTGGAGTTATGTCTGAAGTCTGAGGTGTAGATGGTAAACAGGAAGAGAAAAAGGACCGTCCCCTGTGGGGCTCCTGTGTTGCTCACCACCATGTCCGAGACACAGTTCTGTTGCCTGATATATTGTGGTCGTCCAGTCAGGTAGTTGGTGATCCAGGACACCAATGGAGCATCCACCCGTATCTTCATCAGTTTGCTCCCTAGCAGTTCAGGCCAGATTGTGTTAAAAACACTGGAGAAGTAAAAAACATCTCTCACAATGCTTCCCGGCTTATCCAGGTGAGCATAGGATCGATGAAGCAGGTGGATGATGGCATCCTCAAACCCCCATCTTTGCTTGGTAAGCGAACTGCAGGGGACCCCATTTAGGATTTAAGCAGGGGTCGCAGGTGAATGAGCACCAGCCTCTCCAGGGACTTCCTGATGTGTGAATTCAGCGCCACCGGTCTGTAGTCATTGGAGGAGCTGGGGCGCGTCCTCTTTGGTACAGGAAACAGGCAGGATGTCTTCCACATCACAGGAACCCTCTCCAGGCTCAGGTTGAAGATATGCTGTAGTACTCCACACAACTGACTGGCACACGCCTTGTGTACCCTAGGGCTGACACCATCGGGACTCGTAACTTTGCCTGGACAGAGTCTGCTCAGCTCCTTCCTCACCTGCTTGGCCTTGATGGTCAGGCTCGGCAAAGAAAGGGCAGAGGAAGTGCACCAGGGAGATTGAGGGGGAGAGACTGTCGGGGAGCAGGTGGGAGGTTGGGCAGAGGCCCCACCATCAAATCTATTTTAAAAAAACAGGTTTAGCTCATTGGCCCAGTCCTGATTGCTTTCCCTCTCCAGGCAACTGGTCTTCTTGTAGCCTGTAATGCTCTTCATTCCGCTCCACACATCCCTCATGTTGTTCTGCTGAAGTTTCTGCTCCAGCTTCCTACTGTAGTCGTCCTTGCCCTGTCTTAGTCTCGCCTTCAGGTCTTTCTGCACCCATTTCACCTCGTTCCTGTCACCATTCCTGAAGGCCCTCTTCTGGTTGAGAAGGGCTTTTATGTCACTAGTGACCCAGGGCTTGTTGTTGGGAAAACAGTGGACAGTCTCCTCGGGGAGACTGTACACTATTTTTCACACAGAACTTTATGTAGCTGGCAACACAGTCCGTGAGTTGTGGGGGGTTTTGGTTCCCTTCACTTCGGGCCCAACTGCCTGAAAAAAAGGGGTTCCCCTAGGTTCTAGACCTTGGAATTATGGTGGGATATGATAAAAGGTTGACTTGACCAGAGCGTGCTGATGAGAGAAAACAGAAACCAAGACGGACTCAAAGCAAGTCTAAAATTTACAGGCTTTATTAAACAATGAGAAATCGAATCTCACCAACACTACATAATACGTGACTAAACTTATGCTTTAAACTAAGACTATGGAAAGAAAATTATCGGGCACGTCGTAAAACTTACTTTACACAATTTTACAAATACACCCCCTTTCCCCTTCTCTCAACCTCTATCCTATTTTCGGGAACTTCACCAGGTCGTCTGGGGTACTTACAGCTAGATCGATGCAGGGTCAGGAGTCGTCCAACAGAGCAGAAAAGAGAGCGAGTTCTGGCTTGACTCCTGCTTTTTATACCTGAGTTTCTCCCTTGAAACCCCCCAGGTGGTCCTCTGGACAAAAGGGTCTTTTGATGATTCCCAGTTTCGATCTGGCATGAACAATAGGCTTCCGATGATAAGGGGTTTGCTGATGTCATGATCCCTCAGCCTGATCGTTATCCCATCGCCTAGATGGGCTTCCATTGTCCCGATGGATGGGTCATCCACGATGTTGATTGTGCTTGCTGCTGGCCTGTTTACCACCGTCTGCTGAGGCTCGGTACCTTCCTTTGTGTTTCCACGATAATCTCGTTATCTCCGTCTCAGCCTTTCCTGCTCACGCCATTCGCATAGTGGTGTAATGCCCAGGCCCACAGACAGTTTCGAAACTGGTTCTTCCTTTGTGGATTGGGGGGGTTTCCGTTGCAGCCAGCAAACCTGGTTTAAAAATGTCCATGTCCTTATCTGAGTTCTTCCATAATCTTGAGGAGGATTTGCCCCCAATAACTTACATGCCCCTACGATACGTCCAGGCTTGCACGGACCGTATCGATTGACAAAGTTAGTGGGCAACTCCTCCAGTCTCAAGAGTTGTAAACACCCCTGTGGAGATGGTGAAATTATGTACCCCGAAAGGCCCCTTAATTGCTAAACTAGACCCTCGAAGCACATTAACTTACACTATACACCTTTTACTTTAAATCAATCCCACAAACCATACAGTACCATCACGACCATTCCCTGAAAATGCAGGGAACACAACATATGTACGAAAACCATTGCAAGAGTACAGACATTTTACAGTGCCGAGGTGTCGTTACAGCTGCGTCGGGCGGCTCAATTTACCAGCTGTTGTAATTTGGCCATCCTCCTCCGCCTTTTAAATTTGCAATTAATGCATAGCAAATACACCACAATTATCATCTGGCAGATGATCAAAACATGGGACACGATGCGGACCCATGCTGGAACTATGATCCAGAACTCCAGGTCCCACCAACTTGGAGACTTGATTTCTTCGATCTCCCTGGCGATATCCAGTGTCTTTTGTTCCAGGGAGAAGTGTTTGTGCGACAACTCGACCGCCGCCAGCAACTCTTTTAATTTTTCCTTCACTGGGGGAATATCATACCCGAAATGGGCCACATAGTTAGATAAGTCCGTTACATTTTCTCGTACCGAGAGGTGAACCGAAGAAGGTTCCGGGATGGGTAATATTCGCTGCTGTGCCACATGGACTTCTGCCCTGGGTTTAAAACAGAAGCTGCTGTGTGGTATCGGGCACCACAGCTGTGATCCGTGCCGATACCGCTGGGCACTTGCGGTGACACAGTATGTCCCACTGCCTATATACGCCACCTGTGGAGGGACATGGTCTGCCGCCATCGCCTCCATGGTACAGTTTATAGGCTGTGCCCCAACAGTTCTGAACCCACACTGAGGCCTAGCCTCGGCACCCATGTGCTCCCCGGCTCCGACAACCCAAAAGGTCAATGCCTGTCACAGCTTGCTCACTCACTATGACATAAGGTGGGACCTTCCCGTAGCGAATATGCACCCCCCCACGAACAACTCCCACGTTCTCCACTCGGTACAGAGGAGCTGGTCGTGCCGAGGTCCCCATCACCGGGATTCTTACGACCACTCCCATTATAGTGTGATTGGACTTTCCGCAATCCACTGGTGCCGGGTAGGCCTCGGAGGCCACACGAAACTGACAAGGACTCAAAGTGCTGTTATAAGGGTGTAGCGCTGCTAGGTGCTGGTTGCTTATCCAGGAGGGGACCCGACCTTGCCTCAGGTCTTCCAGGTTGCTCCTCCCCTCCCCCAACAACCACGCACCATACAGCCCACACACCTCATTCTGTGCAGCCTGATCGGACGCATTCCGGTCCTCTTTAATCAAAGCGTTTATCGTTTTTGCATGTGTCTCCAATTGTGCTATGATTTCTTTTAGATGTAGAGTCATTGCCACCTCTTCGTGCAGCCCCGATCCTACCACTGCATTTTCCTCCCCCAGAACCTCGTTGCCATCATCCATACGGCGGGGCTACCCATCTGGAAAACAAAGCAAAACACCTCCTTGCCTCCACATTGCCGTCCGCCTCCCTGCACTCCATCACACCCATGGAAGAGTGGCCATCCGGCTGACGGTAGCGGCTACCATCCTAATAATGGCATTCGGGGTTTTGTCTTTTTCTGTTGTGGTCTACTTTTCCACAGCCCATCCCTTCGATGCAGCCGACGTTCCCGTACTGTCCGTACCTGTACTCCCCTGTATCTATACAAAACCCTATATCTTATTACTAAACGCTAACTACATCTACTCACACACAAACCAATGCTATATACAACGCCACCCGTCTCCAGGTGGCCAACTCATAACTGGTCCCCGTCACGCTGGGGCCACCCCTCTGGTGGGCACACCCGTGCAAGCCAGTACTCCTCCTGTCGAGGGGCCTGACTGCCCCTCACCTCCCTTTGCACTAGGGGGTTTCGAGATATCCCTACATTCCCTGCGGAGACTGGGCTCCCTCCAGCCACACTCCGTAGTGCCCTGTTTCGGCCACTCTCCTTCCTGGCCCTCCTGTGGCCGGCCCTAGCCCTAGGTTTAATTAGGGATGGGGACCACCTTACTGGGGGTTTAGTGACCCTGTTACTCCTACGTCTGACCAGGGGTTCCCACACCAGAGGTGATACCTCCATCTCCTCTGCGTCTGCTAGTTCTGCCTCTCTTAGGCAGTCTATGGTACCTGCCTGCGGAGGGCTGGAATCAGCATCCTTCCCCGCTGCTTCCAGTCCTCGCTCTGGGACACAGCAGGCTACTTCAGGCTGACTACCTGTGGGCTCGCCTGGCTCCCCTCCAGTTTCCACATCAACCCGGGTCTGTTCTTGATCCTGTCCCCCTGACATGTACCCATTTCTTACTTTTCCCTGCCCTTGTGGGGTCGAACAATTTACACTGGTTGATGTGGAACCATTTGACTCTACGGGGAAGCTGAATGGCATACACCATGGGACTGGCCTTGTCCATTATGTTGTATGGGCCAGCATACAAGGGTTCGAATGCCCCTACCCTAGCATATCTCCTGACCATTACCTGGTCCCCCACTGCCCACTCGCAATGCCTGCGAGGCTCCAGCAGTAGCTTGTTTCTTTGGTGCTGGGCCCCCATGTTTCTGGCTGCCTGCCAGTGAATCTGCCTAAGTTGTTCAAATAGCCTCTTGGCGAACTTGTCCTGGTTCACTTCCCTGAGCTGTCCCTCTGTTAAGGCTGGGACCATAACGTGCATGGGCGTTCTCATGACCCGGCCCGTCATAAGCTCATGGGGAGAGTACCCCGTACTCCTGGACTGGCTGGCCCGAATCCCCATAAGGACCAGGGGTAAAACCACCACCCACTGGTTGGGTGAGTCCCCTGTTTCCTTCCTTATCCTTTCCTTTATTGTCCGGTTCAACCGCTCTACCGGACCTGAGGACTGGGGGAGCTAGGCCACATGCCACTTGGCCTTGATACCCAGTATTCTAAGGGTGGACTGCATGACCTGTCCCGTGAAATGGCTCCCCTGATCTGACTCCACGAACTGTGGGAGTCCCCACCTGGTGAACACCTCCCTAACCAGGATTTTTGCCGTAGCGGTGGCTGCTCTGCAAGGGAAGGCCTCTACCCATTTTGAGAACACATCCACAAGGACTAAGCAGTACTTGTAACCCCCTTGAGCGGTTGGAAGGGGTCCGATGTAGTCGATTTGAATCGACTGCCATGGCCCCTCCACCCTCCTGATGTGTCCCATAGAAACCTTCCTTTTCTGGGGGTCTGGGTTGTTTGCTGCGCAAACCAGACAGCTTGCGCAAAAGTCGCGAAAGTCTCCCCTGAGCACTGGCCACCATCCTGCCATCTCTACTCGCTGCCATGTGGTCTCTGGCCCGGGGTGACCTGCCCCTGGACCCTCATGGGCTAGTTTTAAAAATTCCCTTCTGTACAGGGAAGGCACTACCCACTTATCTCCCTTGATTAACATGCCTTCCTTTACTGACATGTCTTTACCCCCATACGATCCCTCTATCTTCTCCTGCCTGCAAATGGCTGCTGAGGCAGCCTTTAAAATGGGGTCTTGTGCCTGGACCATGGTCAGGTCCGGTGCCAAAACCGCTCCCGCTCTCCCCTTTTCTCGAGGCTGCTCCCTGGCTGCAGCTACCTGTCCTTCCTCATAGGGGTCCCATGCTTTCCCACTCCTGGCTCCTTCTCTGGCCAAGCGATCCGCCCTCTGATTTCCCTCGCCTCGTGGCTCCGTTTTGGAATGGGCCTTCACCTTATGGATATATCTATCCCCGCCCTTCCCTATGGCTGCTACAATCCTCTCTAATAGGGGTTTAGTGGTCAGGGGCTTCCCGTCCGATGAGGTGTACCCTCGGCGGGACCAGATGGCCAGATATTCCGTGCAGGAATTGCATGTGAACATGCTGTCCGATCATATGGTATATGGAGGGGGGAAATGCTCGGGATGGGTGACCACGTACATTACCGCCGCCAGCTCGGCCTGCTGGGCGCTTAACGTATGTGGGAGTTTAAGGGCTAGGGCTATCTCCGCCTCGGGGTCCAGAGCCCACAGCCCGTGAGCCTTATGCCCTCGGACACGATACTGGACCCGTCCACGTATATTTCCCTACCCATGGGATGTAACCCTGCTCTAAGCCCAAAGTCCACCTCCCACACCCCTTCCACCAAGCAACGGTGTGGCTCCCCTGGATACACCAAATTGGCTGCGAGCTTGGGCTCGCATAGCCTCTCAACCCGTAAGGCCATTTGGGAAAGGAGAAGGGTCCAGCGAGTGATCCTCGCACTGCTAACGGTCCCATCCTTAATCCGACCGTCCAGCAGCATCTGGGTTGGGGTATGGTGGGTCAGGAGGGTGATGACGGTGATACTTCAGAGCCGCGTAACATAAGTTCAAAACCAGGTTTAAGTTCAAAAAAATGTTTTAATTATTTCAATGGGACACAAAAAACCCAAACCTGATTCAAACATCCCAGTCAGGGATAGGGATGGACTAACAAAACAATTTAATGGTGCTCCAGCCAGCCACGTGATGGACCATCGAACCGGAGTCACTAACCTGTCTAAAAATATAACTCTGAAACAAAATACCCGAAAACACTTTGGTCAGCCCTCATCCATCCCAATTCAATGTTTGTTACTAATTAATGTTGAAAGTACACCAAGTTCTATGCCATGTGGCCAGGCCTTCTGCAGCTCACTCCAGCAGTCAGCTCACAAGTCAGGGTCGACGACCAAGAGAGAGAATTCTGGGAGCTCTGTGCTTTTAAGCTTCAGATGAGTCACCCGTCACCTGATGCAGCTTGGCCAATCGGGTACAGGAGCCTTTTAACCCCTTGATTCCCGGCTCACATCCACAAGGCCTGTACTCGGGAAAGAAAGAGAAAGGTCAGTACATAGCATTCACCAGAGGGGGAAGCGCCTAACACCTGTACCCTCTTCACTGCCCAGTATGTGGCTAGCAGGTGCCGCTCACAGTTTGAATAGGACCTTACTACCTCTGTGAGGACTCTGGAGGAATACACCACTGGCCTTAACTTGCCGTGCCGTTCCTGGAGGAGCACTGCGCCCAGGCCGTCGCTGCCTGCGGCTACCTCCAGGAAAAATTCCTCCCTGTAGTCGATGGCTCCCAGAGCTGGAGCCTTTTGCAGGTCCCGTTTCAAATGGACGAATGCTGACTCGCACTGCTCATCCCACTCCCACTCTACCCCTTTGCGCAGCAGCTGGAGCAGAGGTGCTGCGGTCGCAGCATAGTCCTCTATAAAGTCTCGGCAGTAGCCCGTGACTCCCAGAAATGACCTTACCCCCCCACGTCCGTTGGGATTGGGAGTTCCTGCACTGCCTGCCTTCTTGCTGTATCGATACCCCTTTCTCCGGCCCTAAGGGTCAGTCCCAAGAACTTTACCTCTTGTAACCCTATCTGTGCCTTCTTGGGATTTACTTTTAAACCGCTCTTACAGAGCAGCTCCAGCAGTTCGTTTACTAGGGGCCCATGTTCCTCACTGGTGTCCGTGAATAGCAAAATATCATCCACGTACTGGACGATCTTGTGGGGCTCACTGAATTCCTTTAAACATTCCGCCATACATTGGTGGAAAATGCTGGGGCTATTGTGGAACTCTTGGGGAAGACAGTTCCACGTGTACTGCTGCCCCTTGAATGTGAAAGCAAATTTGTACTGGTCTTCCTTCCTGACCGGGATAGACCAGAAACCGTTCGAGATGTCTAGCACCGTAAATACAGATGCAGACGCCGGAATTTCCCCTAATAGGTCTGCTATGGCTGCCACAGTTGGTGCGCAAGCCAGAATGTTCTTATTCAGGACCCTATAATCTACCGTGGCCCTCCATGAATTGTCTGGCTTCCGTACGGGCCAGAGCGGTGCATTCACGTGGGTGGCTATGGGCCTCAAAACGCCTTGCTTTACCAGTGAACTCAGGGCGACTTCTAAGTCAGCCTCCGCTTCTCGGGGAAAACTATACTGTTTCTGCGGTTGGGACATGGGATCCCCGTCTATCCTGACCTCTGTTCCTGTGACCCTTCCACAGTCGTGCTTGTGAGTAGCGAATGCGGCCAAATTTCGCTTAACATGGCCTCGATACTCTGTCGGGGTCTGCCTCACTAGGGCCTCTATATCGTACCCCTCTCTGGGCTTCACGACACACAGAGCCCCTCTCTCTGGTGCCCTCTCGATGACCATTACCTCCTTTTCTCTCTCAGCCCCTTCTCCTGCTATGCCCCACAAACAGTGGTTCCTCAGGTCCACCAGGACCTGGTGGGCCACTATAAAGTCGGCGCCTAGTATCCCCTTTCCCTCTTGCTCCCAACTCATCAGGACGCACTTCCACTGCGCCTGGAGTGCTCCTAATCGAATGGACAAGGGAACAGAGAAAAACCCCATCTTCTCGTTTCCCGTAAAACCGACAAGACTATAGGGCGCCCCACTAGATAGAGGGGATTTATGGGGATTGTCCATGTGGACAATGGTACTGGAAGCGCCTGTGTCCAGCAGGTAACTCCCGACCACATCCTGGACCTCCATCTTGACCCAGGGTCTCCCACATGGGCCATACTCTAACGGGCATAGGAATGTGGGCTGTTTTGCTGGCAGTCATAAAGGTGCCGGGGGTGCGGATACGGGCGCACCCTGGCCTGTTGCCATGGCTACCTGTCCGGACCCTCCCGCCTTGGACTGCAAATAGGCCAATGGATTTTTTACATCTATTGATACCGGCACGGCCGCTCCCTCCTCCGGGGCTGGGTCGGCTGTTACCGGGGTCCTATCCTCCACTGCTCTACTTAGGTTTATGCACTCCCTCTTGTAGTGCCCGGGCTTCCCACACCCGTAGCACACCGGCCTCATCTCGGAAGAGGTCCGGCTGCCTTCCTGTTTCCACTGCCTCCTTTTGGGGGGTGCCGGTACTATATTGTGCACCTTGCCCTTAGAGGGCTTCTCCTCACTTCTCTCCCCGTTGCGATACGCAAGGGTGAGCTTCCTTATTACCTCCGCCTCATTAAGGTTTGGGTCCGCTGGGTCGAAACAGTGCTCGGCCGCGGGAGGCAATTCGCTACCAGAGTCTTCAGCCAGTGGGCTGTTCTCTCATCTAAATTCCGCCTATCTAAAGGCGTTCCACTCGCTCCGTCATACACTGCTCACAGTCTGTCTGCGAACATGTCCGGGGATGCAGCTACCTGCTGCTTTGTCTTCCTCACCCTGGCGAAAGGACTACCCTGATTCAACCCCATGGCCTCCAGAACCGCCGTCTGTGCCGCTACCCATGTTTCAGGTCTTCCCCCTTCCCTGGAGGTCACCGCCTTGCATAGGTAGGAATCCAGGGTCATCAGTAGTAGCTTTACCCGTGCTACCTCATCGCAATTATTTATGTCGGCTGCCTGCTGCACCTCCATAAAATGCAATGACGGGTCTCCCTCCCTGGTTAACCTGGGAATGTGAGCCACCATCCCCCTCAGCACGTGTGCCCCATGGGGAATGATGATATCACTCTCTATGGGGCCCCCTATCTGCCTGCCCTACCGGGAGACCATATTTCCTTTGCCGTACCGGGCACATCTGCCCTACCCGGGGCTGTTGCCCCTTTACCCCCTGCTCTCCCACCATGATCGGTAACCCCACCACCTCATGGTGTGCTACACATGGCGCAGACGCCGCTAACTGAGGGTGCTCTCCTGCCCCTCCTTTGGCCTGTCCCTCCCCAGACAACCTGAACCCCTCCTGCCGACCCAGACCTATTCCCGGTGCCTCTGGAGGCGGTCTATTCCCCTTTGCCCCTGGGGAATCACGTGCTGAGGGAAGCCCTCTGCCCCTGGGGGACCCCCCTGGTCCTACCAAGTGAACCCATCCCCTAGTCTTGGACAGAGTCTCCTCCAGCTGCGCTATCATTGCCTGGCAAGGCCCATGATCACAATCCCCTACCTCGCTACGGGCCACCCTGTATGCTGCTTGGATATCTTGGAACTTTCCCTCCAGCTCCCTGTACCTCTGTGTACTCTGAGCCAGGAGTTCTTGGGCGTTCCGTTCCCTCTCCTTTGCCTCTACCGCCTGGCATTAGAGGAATTCCTGGGCATTTCTGTGGGACTCCCTAGCCTGCAAGATACACTGCCTGGCTTCACTGAGTTCCTCGTATAGCCCTTCCCCTTCTCTAGCGCTTTCCTCAGCGCTGGCCCTAGCTTTTCTCAGTTGCTCTTCCAGACTATCTACCTGTCTCTCCATTTTGGCTACCTGCTGTGATAGGCACGCCAGCCAAACTGCCTTTTCCTGCCCTTTATTATACCCTTTGCTTTCCGTCCATTGTGCTGCAGCTGCTGCAGGCTGCTGTGCTGTCAAAAGTGCTACCACCCATTGTTTGGTGAGATTGATCTTTTTAAACAGATAAGCGGAGATTCTCTCCTCCATCTTGCTACGTTCTCTCACCCCCTCTGGCAAGTCACATATCCCAAACCACCGAGGTCCTGCCATGGTCGCCATTCTGTGGGGGTTTTTGGTTCCCTTCACTTCGGGCCCAACTGCCCGAAAAAAAGGGGTTCCCCTAGGTTCTAGTCCTCGGAATTATGGTGGGATATGATAAAAGGTTGACTTGACCAGAGCGTGCTGATGAGAGAAAACAGAAACCAAGACGGACTCAAAGCAAGTCTAAAATTTACAGGCTTTATTAAACAATGAGAAATCGAATCTCACCAACACTACATAATACGTGACTAAACTTATGCTTTAAACTAAGACTATGGAAAGAAAATTATCGGGCACATCGTAAAACTTACTTTACACAATTTTACAAATACACCCCCTTTCCACTTCTCTCAACTATCCTATTTTCGGGAACTTCAGGTCGTCTGGGGTACTTACAGCTAGATCGATGCAGGTTCAGGAGTCGTCCAACAGAGCAGAAAAGAGAGTGAGTTCTGGCTTGACTCCTGCTTTTTATACCTGAGTTTCTCCCTTGAAACCCCCCAGGTGGTCCTCTGGAGAAAAGGGTCTTTTGATGATTCCCAGTTTCGATCTGGCATGAACAAAAGGCTTCCGATGATAAGGGGTTTGCTGATGTCATGATCCCTCAGCCTGATCGTTATCCCATCGCCTAGATGGGCTCCCATTGTCCCGATGGATGGGTCATCCACGATGTTGATTGTGCTTGCTGCTGGCCTGTTTACCACCGTCTGCTGAGGCTCGGTACCTTCCTTTGTGTTTCCACGATAATCTCGTTATCTCCGTCTCAGCCTTTCCTGCTCACACCATTCGCATAGTGGTGTAATGCCCAGGCCCACAGACAGTTTCGAAACTGGTTCTTCCTTTGTGGATTGGGTTTTTTACCGTTGCAGCCAGCAAACCTGGTTTAAAAATGTCCATGTCCTTATCTGAGTTCTTCCATAATCTTGGGGAGGATTTGTCCCCAATAACTTACAGTCAATCAATGCCCTCTCCATGGGGACTACAGAGTGTGGGGTCCTAGTCGGTGTCCTCAAAACAGCCCTGTAGGGCGTCATAGGCCCCCTGTGACCACTGACCTTGTAGTCACAGGCAGCCTCTGGACCATTGGCTTATACCTGGGTAGGAGGTGAACCAGGTTGTGGTCGGATCTTCCCAGTGACGGAAGGCATATGGAGCTGTACGCCTCTTTACATTAGCATACCACAGACCCAATGTTTTTATATCCGTGGTAGGACAGTCAACAAATTGAGTAAAAGTGGGTAGGGTAGCGTTCAAAGTCACGTGGTTGAAGTCCCCTGAGATAGCGATGAAAGCACTCGGGTGTTGTGTCTGTGTGGATAACGTCACACATGCACAGAGGATTGGCGGATGGAGGAATATAAACAGCCACCACAATTGCGTGTGAGAATATCCTGGGCATATAATATGGACGTGGACCCACAGCCATCAGTTCAATGTCCGGGCTCCACACACGCTCCTTAACCGTGATGTGACCAGGCTTGCACCATTTGTTGTTAACGAGAATAACAAGTCCCCCACCTTTACACCTATTCATGCATGGTATAAATAAATTGGTTGAAGAGGTATGGGAAAAAGCTAGGTAAATATGATCATTATACTTGCATTAAGGAAATTGTTTACAAAGACATGTTGAAACTAATGACATACCTCTGTGTGGCCGGATAGTTGTAGTCCATTTTGACACCATTCATTTAGATCATAGCTGATCTGTGGTCAAACTATGTAAAGTTGTTTTTTCCCCTCATTTTCATTCAGAAATTTTATTGATAAAGAAGTTCTAAACTCAGATTTAAATTCCAGCTTTGACCATTGAAATTACAAGGTTCAATCACCTCCTGAAAAACCAGGCCCTCTTCTTCTTGCGAATGAAACATAAACCAAAGGAATAGTTAGATCTCAAGCTGGGTGTTGAGCAGCCAGGTTGTTGTCTCTGTGTCAATGTCTGCCAGGCCCTGAGCTCCATTTGGTGGGTGGTAGAGCAGGCACCCAGAGATGACATGGTTGGCTGTCTGTTGTTCTGCTCCACATTCACAGGCTGGGCTCTGGCGAAGCCCCCATCTCCACATGCTGGCATTCAAATGCCCAGTACAAAGTCTGTTGCGCTGCACCCATGCTCCTCTGGGGAGGTCAGACCCTGGACAGCTTTTATCTGGTGAAGAGATGTAGCTGTGTAATGGAGATGAGATTGCCTTCCACTCCTGTGACCACTTGGTGGCTATCCAGTGTGCTTTTGTCTCAGTGGATGGATGCTAGAAGTTGTTTTCCATGTGGAGCAAAGGGGTGACAGAACTTCAGTCGGGGTGGCCTCTGCTCTGTGCTGATAGCCTGATGGAGGAGGTGATCTGGGTCCATGGCACGACAAGATAGTGCCAGAGTTGCTGCTTTCCTTCGGATCCCTGCAGGCGGAATGCCTGCAAGTATAGGGAGCTGCTCGACTGGAGTAGGTTGAAGGCACCCAATGATGGTTCACAAGGTGCTGTTCAGGCTCGTGTCTACCAGACTAGTATGTCTACTTCTACTCCATACGGGTGCGCAGTACTCAGCTGGAGCATACACAAGAGCTAAGGCAGAGGTGCGAAGAGTTGATGGATTGGCTCCCCAACTTGTTCCTGCCAGGCGTCAGATGAGGCCGCTACGAGCCATGACCTTGTCGCGGAGACCAGCCAGGTGTTGACGAAATGTAAGCGACCTGTCCAGCTTTACACCGAGGTAAGTGGGTGTTTGTTGGAAGTCCGAGCGCCTGTTGTTAACGAAGACAGCTAGCTCTCGCTTAGCTTCCTTGTTGTTTAGATGGAATGCTGTTGACACTGTTTTGCCTTCGCTCAGCTTCCGAGGGAATTCACCTCCATCATCCTGACCGCGGTCTACATCCCACCCCAGGCAGACGCCCGTCTGGCACTGGTGGAGCTGCACGCCGTGGTCAACAAACACCAGACGTCTTACCCCGAGGCATTTACCACCATTGCTGGGGACTTCAATATGGCAAACCTAAAGAAATCACTCCCTAACTTCCACCAACATGTCTTCTGCTGCACCAGAGGACCAAACACCCTCGATCACTGCTACACCACCATCAAGAATGCCTATCGCTCTATCCCTCGCCCTCACTTCGGTAAATCCGACCATACCGCGGTGCTGCTTCTTCCTGCCTACAGGCAGCAATTAAAGAGTGCACCCCCAGAGGTGAGGACAGTGCAGAGCTGGTCGGGGGGGGGGGGGGGCAGAGGAACAACTACAGGACTGTTTGGAGTCTGTAGACTGGGCAATGTTCAAGGACTCGGCAACGGACTTGAACGAATACGCCACAGTCGTTACAGACTTCATTAAGAAATGTGTGGAGGACTGCATCCCTACAAAAACCTTCCGAGTGTTTCCATCAGAAACCTTGGATAAACTTTGAGATCCGCACTCTTCTGAAGACCAGACACCGGGCATTCATGTCTGATGATACAGTGGTCTACAAGAAGTCCAGATACGACCTTGGTATGGCCATCAAAAAGGCCAAAAGGGACTTTTGCTCCAAACTGGAGGATGCGACAGATGTTCGGCAGCTGTGGAGGGGCCTGAATGCAATCACCTCCTACAAGGCGAAATCAGGAGGCAGCTCAAATGTCGGCAAAACATCACTCTCTGATGAGCTCAATGCGTTTTACGCACGCTTTGATAGGGAGAACACCGATGTGCCTTCCCGAGCTCCCATTCGCTGTGATGTCACAGAGGCCGACGTCAGGAAATCCTTCAGAGGGGTGAACCCTCGAAAAGCGCCTGGACCTGATGGTATACCTGGTCGTGTTCTAAAAACCTGTGCGGACCAACTGGCTGGAGTTTTTACGGACATTTTCAACCTCTCACTTCTGAGGTCTGAGGTTCCCACCTGCTTCAAAAGGGCATCAATCATACCAGTGCCCAAGAAGAGCAAGGCGACGTGCCTCAATGACTATCGACCTGTGGCACTAACGCCTGTGGCGATGAAGTGCTTTGAGAGGTTAATCATGGTGCAAATCAACTCCTACCTCGACAAAAACTCTGGACCCACTGCAGTTCGCTTACCGCCACAACGGATCAACAGTGGATGCGATCTCGCTGGCCCTCCACTCCACTCTGGACCACTTGGACAACAAAAACTCATATGTCAGGCTGTTATTCAGCGAGTACAGCTCGGCATTTAATACAATCATCCCCTCCAAGCTGGTTACCAAACTCGCAGAACTGGGTATCTGCGCATCCCTCTGCAATTGGATCCTCGACTTCCTCATTCTCAGACCACAGTCTGTTCGTATTGGTGGAAATGTGTCAGACTCGATAACAATCAGCACGGGAGCACCTCAAGGCTGCGTGCTCAGCCCCCTGCTGTACTCACTCTATACTCATGACTGCGTAGCTGGTCATAGTGCGAACTCGATCATCAAGTTCGCTGATGACACCAATGTTGTGGGACGTATCACTGATGGGGATGAGTCAGAGTACAGAAGAGAGATTGAGCAACTGTCCATATGGTGACAGCACAATAACCTGGCCCTCAACACCAGCAAAACCAAGGAACTGATTGTGGACTTTGGAAGGAGTAGGATGGGGACTCACAGTCCCGTCTATATCAATGGGTCGATGGTTGAAAGGGTCAAGAGCTTTAAATTCCTGGGCGTGCACATCTCTGAAGATCTTTCCTGGTCCGAGAACACTGATGCTGCTATTAAGAAAGCACATCAGCGCCTCTACTTCCTGAGAAGATTACGGAGAGTTGGTTTGTCAAGGAGGAGTCTCTCTAACTTCTACAGGTGCACAGTAGAGAGCATGTTGACCGGTTGCATCGTGGCTTGGTTCGGCAACTTGAGCGCCCTGGAGAGGAAGAGACTCCAAAGAGTAGTAAACACTACCCAGTCCATCATCGGCTCTGACCTCCCTTCCATCGTGGGGATCTATCGCAGTCGCTGCCTCAAAAAGGCTGGCAATATCATCAAGGACCCACACCATCCTGGCCACACACTCATCTCCCTGCTACCTTCAGGTAGAAGGTACAGGAGCCTGAAGATTACAACGACCAGGTTCAGGAATAGCTACTTCCCCACAGCCATCAGGCTATTAAACTTGGCTCGGACAAAACTATGAACATTAATAGCCCATTATCTGTTATTTGCACTTTATCAGTTTATTTATTCATATGTGTATATATTTATATAATGATATATGGACACACTGATCTGTTTTGTAGTCAATGCCTTCTATGTTCTGTTGTGCTGAAGCAAAGCAAGAATTTAATTGTCCTATGACACATGACAATAAACAGACTTGAACACTTGAACTTGAACTTTAGACGCCACTGTTGTAGGTATACTGCCAAAGTCCCCATGTCTTGACTCAAGGAGCTTTCGATTGTCTTCCACTCTTTGTGTCTCATCAGGATGGCTAGATCGTCAGTATATCCATATTTTCCAGCGATGGTCTCTCGGAGGTCATGGATGTACACGTTGAAAAACAGCAGAGCCAAGACGGATCCCTGTGGGATGCCATTCTTCAGTCTACGTAGCCTGCTCTGCTGTCCATCACTGGTCTTAAGCACAAAGCTGCGGTTTGATATCAGCTCTATGATGTAGCGTACCATGTGCCTGTCTGGCAGCACCTGAAGTAGCTTTCCAGTTAGTCCCCGGTGCCACACTGTGTCATAGGCAGCTGACAGATTTAAAAGAACAGCTCCTGCCTTCTCATTTGCCTCAAAGCAGTCCTCGATGTCTTGGGTGAGGAAGGTTACCTGGTCCGCAGTAGATAGACCTTGGCGGAAACCAGCCTGCTCGTGGGGTAGTTGAGGGTCTATGATGGGGTTGATACGCCCGTGGATCAGCCTCTCAAGGAGCTTGTATGGGATGCGGAGGAGTGAGATGGGCCAGTAGCTTTTAGGATCATCCTTTGGCTTGTTCGGCTTCGGGAGAGCGATGACTGTTGCACGACGCCAGATCTTTGGGATTTTGCACTTCTCCATGGAGATTGACAGGTACTGTCGGATCCAGTTGGTAGCAGCATCTGCAGAATGTAGTAGAAATTCTGGGTGTATGCTGTCAGATCCGGGGGCCTTTCCTTCTTTCAACATCTTGAGTGCTGTGGCCATTTCCTCTGAGGTGAAAGCCATTGTTAGGTCCGTATCCACTCTGTCAGTTTTCCATGACTCGGCCACCTCTTTGCTCACTTGGCACGAGAAATCACGGTCAGAGTTTGTGAATCGACCATTGTTGACTAGTTGAGATGCGATTGCGTTGCCGGTCACTGGGCATTTGCCGGGTTTGCATGTAGCTCTGCCGGTCAGGCGGTTGACTGTGTGCTGTGGTTTACGGCTCAAATGGGTGAAGTCCATCGATTCAACCGTCTCAATCCAGCGTTCTTGTCGTTTCTCATCCAAGCATGTGAGCAATGTAGTGGCAGTGGCTTCAGAATCCTCTTTGGTGCCAGCAGCAGTATATCTTCATATAGCTGTTGACACTCATCATCCCAACATGGAATGTCATCCCTCTGGTAGCCACGGGGGATGGTTTTCTTGCCTGCACTGATAAGCATGTTGCAGTAGGCTTGGTAGGAACAGTCCAGGTTGGTACTGTCTGGGGGAGGAAGGCCCGAGTCAGCTGCGTTGGTAAGTTGTTGGAACTTGTCCCAGTCGGCCTTGCGGAAGTTCCACCACTTCACAGGTTTGCTCGTTGTTGGTGAACCAGTGGTGTTGTGGTGATGAGTGATGGTCGGTGTTGTGACTGTGGGAACTTCTCCAGAACCCGGCGCGATGGTGGCTGATGGTTCTTTGTGTTACTGGCCCTCTTTAGATTTTATACTTTTAGTCTTAGATTCCAAGTCAAGTTGAGTATTTCATGTTATATGCACAAGTATGGTGAGGTACAGGTCAATGAAAATCATGCATGCAGCAGCTTTGCAGGCACACAGACTCAGATAACGTACAAAAAAACAAATTATCAACATAGCGAAAAGAAAAAGACTGCAATAACAAGTCCATTGTATTGCATGCAAAGTGTTCAATTGCTGAAGTAGGATAAGGGTTGTTGAGGTCAGTTCAAGAACCTGGTAGCTGTTCCTGAACCTGGATGTGCAACTTCAGCAGAGCCTGGAGGGTGACAATCCTTCCGATAGATGCTTCCTGTCTTCATCAATGGAATGGTGGAGAGTCAACAGCTTCACGTTCCTGTGCATCATATCTCTTAAAAATCTGTCCAAGGACTACTATATTGGTGCAATCACATAGAAAGATCATCAACACCTCTACTTCCTTGAAAGATTTGAGAAGTTTCAGGATGTCGATTAAACACTCTATTGAACTTCTACAGGTGTATGGCAGAGTGCATTTTTGCTGGCTACATCACAGCCTGATTCGGCTGCTCGAACGTCCAAGAGCGTCCAAGGAGGCTACAGACATTGCCCGGTCCATCACAGGTACTTCTTCTTCTTATCGAATCCACACACAAGATTAGAAGTTGTTCAGCCAGAGCTGAAAACACTTCTCGGCATCTACATACAATGGTGTCTGTCTTGCGCTTCTTGCACGTTGTGGTGGAAAGATTGGTGAAAACAGGGCCGCGACTTGAACGCTCTTTCCTTGACCCCATCACAGGTACTGACCTCCCCATATCAAAGGGATCATAGGAGCATGCCTCAAAATGGCAGCCAATATCATCAAAGATATAAAGCACCATCGACAAGAAGGTACAGATTCAGATTCAGATTCAGATTCAACTTTATTGTCATTGTGCAGTGTACAGTACAGAGACAACGAAATGCAGTACAGGGGCCTGAAAACCGTGACCACCAGGTTCAAGAACAGCTTCTTCCCAGAAACCATCAGGGTTTTGAACACTACACAGCAGCAACCTCACCAACTATAATCACTACCTCAGCAATTATGATCTTCGATGAACTGTGTCTTTGGTTGCACTGTGGACTTTGGTTTTGCACATGTGAGCATTACCTAATATAATGGTCTGTAATTCACTGTATTATTGATTAGTATATATTTATCTGTGTGTATTGCATTAATGGTCCTGGTAAGCTGTAGTAAGTAATAATTTCATTGTTCCGTGTCAGTACATATGATTATTAAACACTCTTGACTCTTCTCCCTGGGTTTTGTTGGCGTTGAGTGTGAAATTGTTGAGGCACCACTCAAACAGGTATTCTTACTCTCTTCTGTACGCTTATTCATTACCATCCATGATTCGTCCAACAACAGTAGTGCCTCGTCAAATTTGTAGCTGCATTGGCAATGTGCTTGGCCACACAGCATGGATATAAAGATTAGAGCAGGGGGCTAAGCATACAGTTTGACATGCACCTGTGTTGATGATCAGTGAGGACGTGTTGTTACCAATCCGCACTGATTAAGATCTGCTGATGAGGAAGTCAAGGATTCAGTGGCAAGCAGAGGTGCAGAGGCCATGGCTGTCCAAAGGGGGGGGGGGGGTGCGCGGGGTGCGACTACACCCCCCTTATTTTCCCCAGAGTAAGAAAAAATCCCCAGAATTATTTTTTTTTAAATCGGAGCACAATCAGCATTTACACTTTGTGGGAAATCGGCCGAAATTCTGGTTCCGGCTAATGGGGGAGAAAGAAATGCGCCCATCCGCGCCTGCGCAGTTGGGGAAGCTTCACCCATTGAGCTCGATGCCTCGCGTCTACTCCAGGTAAGTGGGGGGTGGGGGGGGGCGGCGCGGTGTCTGCCCACCCGCCCG
>CM076000.1:534841-555674 GCA_038087875.1 Malacoraja senta | reverse complement strand
AAGGTCACAACATGTCTCTCCCTTTTGTTTACTATGTATGAGGGTTTTGTAGAAGAGCTAAGAGGTGTTGCATATGCATGATTAGGTTTGGTCAGATAGTGGGGTGTTGTAAAGTACTGTTAATTATGTTGCAGAGTGTTTGTGCTGTTATCTTGTGAAGTGTGAAGCCTTGTTCAAATTGTTTTACTACTACCTGGAGAAATGTTTTCTATTCTTTTGTAAACTGTCTTCCTGCTAGAACTTTCTGTAGAAACAATGTAATGGTGAATTTTGTGATTGGGTTCGGGTACTGTCAATAGCTATAATCTAATCAAGATTCAAGAGAGTTTATTGTCATGTGTCCCAGATAGGACAATGAAATTCTTGCTCGAACTTCTCTCGAGCATGAAGGAGAGTTACATAGACTCCTAGACCATGTGTCGACCATGCTGCAAGTTTGAGTCGATGCAAACGCTTCTAAACTCGCAAATTAGGTCCCCGCAGTGGGACAGGCCCTTTAGTTGATCCAGTGCTGGACTCTGTGTTTTACTGACCCACAGGCCCACCTATCGAGGCCCACCTGGCTCCTGGCTCAAGTACGCTCGCGCCATGCCTCCCGCAGCTGGACTCCCACGTCCGCCCGCTCCAACCCCCCCCCCGTACAAATGCGCAGGTCCTTTGTATAAAACTTGCGACCCCCCCCTCTCTCTCCTCTCCCCTCCTCTCAATCTCTCCCCCACCTCTCTCTCTCCCCCCTCTCCCCCCCTCCTTTCTCTCTCTTCCCCTCCTCTCTCTCTCCCTCCTCTCCCCCTCTCTCTCTCTCCTCCCCCCTCCTCTCTCTCTCCCCCCTCCTCTCTCCCCCTCCTCTCTCTCCCTCCCCCCTCCCTCCCTCTCCCCCTTCTCTCTTTGCCCTCACTCTATACCCCCCTCCCTCTCTGCGAGTTGGGGGCTATGCGTCAGTAGATAGGGCGGTTATGGGTAATAGGAGAAAAAATTAATAATAGTAATATGTTGACAAGGGGGGTAGTTAGCGCGTGTGAGGGGGGGTAGTTAGTGTGTGTGGGGGTGGTTAATGTGTGTGACGCCGCCCCCCCCCCTGCAACTGCACGTTGGGGGAACAGACCCAACGGGTCTGCACTTGGTCTAGTTCTCCTTAAATTCTACCACAACCAATGAAGAAGCTGCTAAAGCTTACAGAATCACTTTAAACTGGGTCCAACATACAATATGGTGCCTTGTATAAGAATGGATGCTGGCGAATATTTAACCCTGACTGGTTTCGAGCATATCCCTGGCTTGTATATAGCGATCATGTGGATGGCGTATTTTTGCCTACCTTGTGCCTTGTTTGTGAACAACCAGGAAATCACTTGTCGTCAAGTCAAGGTAAGTCAAGTCTATTTGTCACATATACATACAAGATGTGCAGTAAAATGAAAGTGGCAATGCTTGCGGATTGTGCAAAACAACGGAACAGGTGCTCCTGAATGTATATTGCCATTTACCACTACTACTAATGCAAGGGCATTCGTTAGCCTTGCCCTGTAAACCAACCCTGGTTCTGCAAATCCTGTCATGCCACCCTTTTTGAAAAGCTTCGTATGGGCCTGAGAGGCCTAAGTCTTGGAGGGAAGGTCTTGGAGGTCTTTGTCCCGCCCCCTCCCCGACATCAGTGTGAAGAAGCATCACCCAATCCTTCTCTCCAGAGATGCTGCCTGTCCCGCTGAGTTACTCCAGCATTTTGTGTCTACCGCAGGTCTTGGAGATGACATGAGTTTGGAGAGGAATACCGAGCTGTAGTCGATGAACAGCAGACTGACAAAATGTGTTCTTGCTTTCCAGATAGCCCAGTGCAGAGTGGGGAGCCAGTGAGATAGTATCTGCGGTGACCAGTTGTAACGACAGGCAAACTGAAGTCTATCCCAGTCATTTCTTAGGCACGGGTTGATTCTCTTTTTAGAATTGCTGCTTGCATAAAGAATAAAGCAGGGGGCTAAGCGTACAGCTTTGGATATTGCAGGGGTTGATTTGTGCAATGACCAGCCTTTTGGTTTCTCACTATTTATCTTATTCTCGTTCATAATACTAATTAGCTCCTCCATTAAATATTAATTCCAAGAATATAACCATATTATTGTTTTGTAATTTATCCGTTTCGGTCCTAATGTCATTCCAATACTCTCTCCTAGGCTAATATATTTTCTTACGTATGATTCTCAGAACTGATCAGAGTATTCTGGGTGTAACCAGGGCTATGTTGCAGAATAGCCTCTGCCCCATTGCATTTTAGTTCTGTAGATAGAAAGTTCAGTGCTAATATTAACCTTTCTATTTTTTGGAGGGGGTTGTGGGGGGGGGGGGTGTCTGGTCATGGCTTTATAAAGATCCAAGTGCAAGCATCTGAACTCATTTCGCTCTCTTTCTTCCAGTTATTCCCTATTTAGAAAATGCTCATTAATGAAGATGGGGGGGGGGGGGGGGCGGGGGGAGAGGGGTGGATTGCAGAGATTCTGGAAAGATGAGATAAAAACGGAAACTGCTGCCAAAACTCAGCAAGTCAGGCAGCATTTCTAGAAAGAGAAACCATGAACAGTGAAGGAGCACAGACCTGAAATGTTAATTGTTCCCCTTTTGCAGCTTGCTAAGATTTTCCAGTATTTTCTTCAGTGCTCTCCTTTGTCCTCCTAAATTGAGTAATAATCTCCCTAGTTAACCGAACTTGCACTTTCTGAAATATTTGTTGTTCAAACCTCTGCATGCAGCCTGTGTACTTTCTAGCAGCAAATCCTGTTTTCATGGCCGTGACTTGCATTAAATAATGGATAAGGAATTTCCAATTTTTACAATTTTATTTTCCAGTGTTATATTCCATCTCTCTAATCTTCTGTGAAATCTGCATCTCTCCAATTCTCGCACCTTGATCGTTGCCATACTTTGTTGACTGCCACACCTTCAGTTGTCAAGGCAATAAACTCCAAAATTACCTCCCTTCACCGACTTTTTTTTATAACATGCCCTGTAATAGCAGCTGTTTTGACTGCCATCTTTGTTAATATCTTAAAGGTTCAATATAAAATTTTGTTTGATATTGTGGTAATTCCATGCTTCCATCTACTGTGCTTTTTTATCAATGGTAAACTCTTTTAGATGTATTTTTGTTCCATCATATAAATGGAGTACCATCACAGATAGCAAAAGTACCTCTTGCCAATTCAGGTATGTGCCCACTATCTCCTTGTAGCCAGCCTGCCCCGTCATTTTCCTAGCGAGGAGAATAAAGTACATCAAATGCTTTGAGCATTAAAGTACATCAAATGAATGTGAGACATTTTCGAACATCATCTAAGTTTGTCTAAATAGCACCCACAATATTTACTACTTACTGTAAGTTGCTTCTCAAAATATGAATTAGTAATGCTTACATGATCATGCTGATTCTTTTTTCTGCTCAAATAAAAATATTTAAATTGTTCAGTAATTTAGTTAATGAATACATTTCAGGTCAACAAATATTAGTCTATGGTCTTATTCACATTTTAATTAGATTTCTGTAGCTTTCTACAGATATTTTTTTCGGGGTTTAAAAATTATTTTCATTGCATCTTTCACATTTCACTGTTGTTAAAGAAGGAACTGCAGATGCTGGAAAATCGAAGGTACACAAAAATGCTGGAGAAACTCAGCGGGTGCAGCAGCATCTATGGAGCGAAGGAAATAGGCAACGTTTCGGCCGAAACCCTTCTTCAGACTGATAGGGGTGGGGGGAAGAAAGGAAAAAAGGAAAAAGGCGGAGGAGCCCAAGGGCTGGGGGGAGGGGAGGAGACAACCAGAAGGCTGATGAAGGGGAGGGCACAGCAAGGGCTAGCAGAATTGGGAGAATTCAATGTTCAAGCCCCCAGGATGTAGACTGCCCAAGCGGAATATGAGGTGCATTTCCTCCAATTTACGGTGTTGCTCGCTGTGGCCATGGAGGAGACCCAGGACAGAGAGGTCAGATACGGAATGGGATGGGGAGTTGAAGTGCTGAGCCACCAGGAGCTCAGGTTGGTTATTGCGGACCGACCGGAGGTGTTCGGCGAAACGATCGCCAAGCCTCCGCTTGGTCTCACCGATGTAGATCAGCTGGCATCTAGAGCAGCGGATGCAATAGATGAGGTTGGAGGAGATGCAGGTGAACCTCTGTCGCACCTGGAATGACTGCTTGGGTCCTTGAATGGAGTCGAGGGGGGAGGTGAAGGGACAAGTGTTGCATCTCTTGCGGCTGCAAGGGAAAGTACCAGGGGAGGGGGTGGTATGGGAGGGAAGGGAAGAATTGACAAGGGAGTTACGGAGGGAGCGGTCTTTGCGGAAGACAGACATGGGGGAGATGGGAAGATGTGGCGAGTGGTGGGGTCACGTTGGAGGTGACTCCACCACCCGCTTGGGCAGTCTACATCCTGGGGGCTTGAACATTGAATTCTCCCAATTCTGCTAGCACTTGCTGTCCCCTCCCCTTCATCAGCCTTCTGGTTGTCTCCTCCCCTCCCATCAGTCTATTTATTTCCTATAAGAGCGGGTATACTGTATGTGCTGATTTCATGATGTTGTTTGCCTTGAGCCATCTTCAGTTTCACCTACTGAGGACATCTGAAAATGTGTGTGCTTTTCAGTGAAATAAAATACATTTTTACCTTTCATCTGGTTTTGCAATCATCTTGCAATTGGTGGACAACACATATTGACGACCATTCCTTCTCTCCAGAGATGCTGCTTGACCCACTGAGTTACTCCAGCATTTTATGTATATCTTCGGATTAAACCAGCATCTGCAGTTCCTTCCAACACATATTGACAATTTGTATTTTCACTATATCTCATTTAGCATAATTCTTTTTAAAATGTTGTGAACTAGTTTGTTTTGACTTTAATCAAGTTGTGACCAAGTTGTAAGATGCTCCTTCAACATTTATTCAACTTTTTAAAAAAAATCAAAATGAGACCCAACCATACTATCTCCTAGCTTTAAAGAAGGATCCCTTGTGGCTTTTGTAATTCCATTCCCTTTTCTCCTTTTAAATTCTGGACCAAACGTCAGGCAAATAATTAAAACAGTAATAATTTTGATCGCCTCGGGTGGAGACAGGGTTAAGACCTGAAACATTGACCATCCCTTTGCCTCCACAGAAGCTGCTTGACCCTCTTAGTTCTTACAGAATTAATTTTTTTGCTCAAATGCCAGAAACTGCGGTCACTTGTGTCTCTGTATTAATGTTATTTCTGTGTATGTAATCTATTCAGATTGCCTCTAATTTCCTTCCCACAATCTGATATAAAATAACATGTAATTTATGTTTAAAAAAAACTTGTATTCCAACCATACTTACTGTGTATTTTCTTAGTTATATCAACCTTGTCTCCAATTCCCTCCTTTATCAATATTGACACCATCATCTCGCTTTCCAGTTTTCAGTATTAGCCACATCACAATTTGTCTGTAACAAAGCCAATCCCTTTTTTCCCCCAGGGATGTTGGAACACGAAATAGAATCTCAAAAATGCAATATGTGCTTGCCTATGTCATGAAGAATACATAGTTGCAACTCATTCACATAAAAAAATCTTTTGTACACAGGGTAGAAGCAGTACGACTGTTTAGTACAGAATGTTTATGATCTTTGCATTAAGCACTGTTTCATAAAATCTTTTTCTCTTTTTCTCTCCCTTTTTATGAAACAGATTATAGGAATTAACATCACAATATCAATTCAATATGTCTGATCCCATAACAATAAATGTAGGAGGAAAATTGTATACCAGTTCTCTGGCAACTTTAACACGTTACCCAGACTCAATGCTGGGGGTAATGTTTAGTGGGAAAATGCCTTCAACCAGTGATCATCGTGGAAATTACTTCATAGATCGAGATGGGAAAATATTTCGATATATTCTAAATTTTTTGCGCACATCAAACCTCGACCTCCCAGATGATTTTCAAGAAGTTAGGCTGTTGAAGAGAGAAGCGGATTTTTACCAGATCCAGCCTTTAATCGCAGCCTTGCAGGAGAGAGAGTCTGAAAATGCTAAGGCGGAAAGGAATGCAATGCTCAACATTACTCTGGACCAGAGATTGCAAACTGTGTACTTCACTGTTAAACCAGCTCCACAAATGTACAACCTAACCTCGTGCAGCACAGAGGTCTTTGATGCCAACATATTTTGCACATCAGCTGATTTTTTGAAGCATTTGAGCTCCAAGTTTTGTTACTTTGTTAATGATAGACTTTTTCCAATTGGTTATGAGAAGAAGGATCCGCACCATTTGACATTGCAGTGGGTTGGGCATGTAGCAGTATTGCCTGAAGATGAATACACACAACAAAACTTAAAAAGACTTTGGACTGTGCCTACAAATGAGCAAGTTAACAATTTTCAGTTGTTTGTAGAGGAAGTGCTTAAAACAGCAATGAGTGATGGATTTCATGTAGATTCACTACAGCCAGATTCCTCTGACTTCATGAATTATAAGGTCTTACGTCTAGTCCGTTATAAATAGAAAACATCTCATAAAATATTAACAATTACATTTTACTGCTGTATAACAGTAAAAGCCTTATTATTTTTCTCCTAAGGTATATGGCACTTTAAGTTCAAGGTTGCTGCATTTACTAAACTTGTCTTTGAATAAGAGCTTAATGATATAATCTGTAATAAGTTTATTTTATGATATTAGCAAATTCCAATGCTTTATTTTTGCCCCAGCATTTACAATTATAGTATTGTATAATTTTACAATGCATTTTTTATATTGTTCAACATGTTTCAAAATAAATGTATAGCCTTGAAAATAAAACTTCTAATAATACACCTATTGTTTTAATTTTAAAAGAAATACATAAATATTAAGCATCATGCTTCGGTTGAAGAGTTTCATAAATCCCAAGGTTTGTACACAGTAATTTTCACAATTTGTTCTGAACAAATTAGTATATTTCTTAACACCCATGATGCAGTACTGTATAGACTTTATATGGTACTGTATACACTTTGTATAGAAAAATTGCAATACAGAGGTACAATTTGCTTTAAGCATTCAGTGATAATCTAACTGATTTGTTGGGCCTCATTATACTTGTGTAATATTCCCAGTGAGAATGAATATGTAGTTAATAGTGATTAAAATAGCATGCTATGAATTGCTCTCTGGGCTGATCATTGCAGTGCTTTGAAGAAGCACTGGTCTTTTCTGCTCTTTCTCCATTTGTACAAGTGGCCTGGTAGCTTTCCTGCATGGAGCATTTGTTTCCGACTGTTTGATCATGATGGCTTTTGCATATTCTGTTAAATATCTATACTCTAGCTTCAGTAATATGGATTTAAAACTTTTTGTTGTGGCTATGCCTCTGCTAACTTTAAGTATTGGTGAGCTGCTCCCAGCTATTGCAGAGCTTTTGGTTATAGTAGGAATTACATAAGCATTGCTAAAGTATTGGCACTTTTGAATTAAACTTAATTTTTCAAGGACTGCTTAAAATATGTGTGACATCCTGACTTCTTACTACTTAAAAAAAAAAGGTAGGTTTATCTCAGCATTTGTACAAGCTATTTTTCTCTAGACAAATGATTGATAGAAATAAAAATAGGATTTAGTATATAAAAGCTTTAACTTAAAGGCCACTTGGAAAATCATAAATGTATTTTCTTAGCCTGGTTTAAACAATTTACCTTTGAATTTACATGTCTACATTGAGGTATGAACCAGTACTCTCGTTAAAAATGTTTTAAAAGCTATTGGTAATGACTCTCATACCAATCTGATTTTTCAAAATCGTAAGTGTCCGCGTTCATTTTTTTTCCATACAGAAAAATGAAGTTCATGTAGATATGTTTACTGTTGCTATTAGAAATTGATACATGGAAAATTAAACTGACAATACAGCAATCTTGGGTGGTAAAGAGAATACAGGCCACTTATGAAGACCTGACAGATTATAATTTGTGGTCATTATTATTACTTTTGTTAAGTCACTGCATGTATGAAGATAAACTAAATGATTATGTATTTAATATTTTTGTATGGTGCAAGTGGTGTAAAGCTGACATGGGAATGTATATCAAATGAAATTCATGCTTCGGACGAGGAACAGCATGTTGTCAATTTCCAGCATTGTTGTAACCCAGTACCCCTTATTAAAATTGATTGTTCTCTACATTACTGGTCCTGCACTGTGTATATAGTAGTCATACACTGAAGTTAACATGGGGCAGTAACAAAAAAACAATTGTATACCAAAATATTAAACATTTTTTAAAAACCCTGCAGAATTGTTAGGTTTAGCATTTTCAGTTTATTTTTGATAACACTCAAGTTCAGTGTGCCAAGCATTCAAGTAATAGTAACTTTATTACAAAATATCTAAAGTATCAGTGACATAACATAATAGTAATAAAATAATCTGAATCGTCATTGCTCCAAGCTATGTATTCTTTGTATGCTTGATATGGAAAATGTCTACTGTAGTTTCGTGACAATGTCTCAGGTCAAAATCACAGTAACCAATGGAAAATCGGCCCTGGAGACAAAAGGTGAAAATGATTGGGAGCATTGTTTATGTCATTTAAAAAAAAGTGAAACACATATTTTACAGTACACTACTGATATAGTTTGGACTTCCTAATTTATATTTAGACCTCTTGGTTGAATTTTTCATGTGTATGACTGCCAGCTTATACAGAAATATTGAAAGCTGCATCCATAAACGTTCATGTTGTGTATGAATTGTAACCTAAGATAGACACAAAATGCTGGAGTAACTCAGGAGAGGACAGGAGAGAAGGAATGGGTGACATTTCGGGTCGAGGCCCTTCTTCAGACCCTTCAGAGTCAGGAGAGAGGGAGATAAAGATATGGAAGGGTAAGGTGTGAAAACAAGAGATCAAAGGGGACGATAATCAAGAAATTGTAGAATGGATCATTGTTAGTTGAGGGGGAGGTGACAACGAAGCATACAATCAGTAAATTTTAATCTGGAAGACAATGAAACTAGTCGGAGAAGTAGGTTGGGGGAGAGATGGAGAGAGAGGGAAAGCAAGGATTCCTTGAAGTTAAAGAAGTCAATATTCATACTGCTGAGTTGTAAGCTGCCCAAACGAAATATGAGGTGCCGTTCCTCTAATTTGCGTTGAGTCCACACCTGGAACCGTGGATACAGTAGATGAGGCTGGAGGAGGTGCAAGTGAACCTCTGCCTCACCTGAAAGGACTGTCGGGGTCCTTGGACAGATTCGAGGGAGGAGGTATAGGGACAGGTGTTGCATCTCCTGTGGGTTGCAGGGGAAAGTACCTGGGGAGGAGGTGGTTTGGGTGTGAAGGGATTCCCCTCTGGCCCCTCACCCTGTATATCAGCTATTTTTTCTCAGAATTTTGCCCTGATGCAGGGTCTCAACCCAAAACACCGAACATTCCTTTGCCTTCACAGATACTACTTAACACGGTCTGTTCCAGCAGTTTAGTTTTTGCTGAAATAGCTTCTTATTGCATATTAATTCACCTCTCAAGAGTTTGCTTACTACATAAGATTGAAAGAGGGAGCTTCATCCTTCCGTAAAAGAACAACCTGACAGCCTAAGGGAATATTATTGGCACAGAGTCAATCAGGCCATACAGCAATGACTTAAATTGCGATCAAAATATAACTTTAAGAAAGCAAATTTACATCGCCTGTCCGCCATCTTACATTAATGGGAAAGACTATTCAAAACCAACTTAAATAAATGAAGCCATGAAAGTAATACAGATCTTTAACAGTTAACTGGATCAACAAAGGCAGTAATTGTAGTGTAAAATATTCCTCTCACTTGGAAGCCAGGGAGACCTAGCACAATTTAGGACATGCTGAACATTTTTCAACAGAAGAAAATACGATGAAAGACTTTGATTAATTAGATGTTTAATGTTTATTCTATGTGTATAATTAATAGAGGAATAAAGCAAAGAGCAATCTACTGAAGTAGTTATATTTTGTAATGCTGCAAGAGACCCTTACTTTAAAGAGTGCATATTGATAATTCAAACATTTTAGGATGGGCCTGTCCCAGCAACTGGAACGTTGACCACCAGGGGAGATGGCCAGCCCTGCCGGCAGTCTGTTCGTTTTTTCACCTTTTTGCTATTTTTAGCATCTGTTAAAAGTTTGTTTTTATGTTCTTCGGTTTGTTTTATGTGGGGGTGAATTATCAATATGCACTCTTTAAAGTAAGAGTCTCTTGCAGCATTACAAAATATAACTACTTCAGTAGATTGCTCTTTGCTTTATTCCTCTATTAATTATACACATAGAATAAACATTAAACATCTAATTAATCAAAGTCTTTCATCGTATTTTCTTCTGTTGAAAAATGTTCAGCATGTCCTAAATTGTGCTAGGTCTCCCTGGCTTCCAAGTGAGAGGAATATTTTACACTACAATTACTGCCTTTGTTGATCCAGTTAACTGTTAAAGATCTGTATTACTTTCATGGCTTCATTTATTTAAGTTGGTTTTGAATAGTCTTTCCCATTAATGTAAGATGGCGGACAGGCGATGTAAATTTGCTTTCTTAAAGTTATATTTTGATCGCAATTTAAGTCATTGCTGTATGGCCTGATTGACTCTGTGCCAATAATATTCCCTTAGGCTGTCAGGTTGTTCTTTTACGGAAGGATGAAGCTCCCTCTTTCAATCTTATGTTGTAAGCAAACTCTTGAGAGGTGAATTAATATGCAATAAGAAGCTATTTCAGCAAAAACTAAACTGCTGGAACAGAGCGTGTTAAGTAGTATCTGTGAAGGCAAAGGAATGTTCGGTGTTTCGGGTTGAGACCCTGCATCAGGGCAAAATTCTGAGAAAAAATAGCTGATATACAGGGTGAGGGGCCAGAGGGGAATCCCTTCACACCCAAACCACCTCCTCCCCAGGTACTTTCCCCTGCAACCCGCAGGAGATGCAACACCTGTCCCTAGACCTCCTCCCTCGAATCTGTCCAAGGACCCCGACAGTCCTTTCAGGTGAGGCAGAGGTTCACTTGCACCTCCTCCAGCCTCATCTACTGTATCCACGGTTCCAGGTGTGGACTCAACGCCTGGAACTGTGTCACTGTGGTGGATGTTCATGTTAAAATGTGTTTTTGAGTCTGTTGCTTTTAATTGTATGACTGACCTGGCCAGTGAAATTCCTCGTATGTTGCAAAACATACTTGGCGAATAAAATCTGATTCTGATTCTGGTTGTAAGCAACTGGAACGATGCAATTGTCCCAGCACACACACACACACAGACAGACAGACAGACACACACACACAGACACACACCTTCCTTCACCAGCCCGTTATGCAGGCGGGGGACAGGGTGAGCGCTGTCTAAAAAAATTCACACAGTGCAAAACCAAGGTGTTACAGACACACACCGCGATGAACAGGAAGGTTGGCGCTGTAATTAAGACAGCTAGCACAGTGTACGGTAAGTCCTTTAAAAAGGGGGGGCGGGGGGAGAAGGAGTGGAGACAACTTTTAATAAGCCAGAGATACACGGCTGTGAAGCTCGGCGGACATTACCAGTCGGTTATCCTTGGTTCTGAAAACTACTGCTTACCTTTTTTTCCCCAATGAGCCAATGAAATTCACCGGTCAGCACCAGCGACAACCTACAAGAACCTCCGAGAACCTTTGTCCTCCTGGCGACCCACCTACGGCACGAGAATTCTCGCTACTCTCCATGGCGGCTTCATTCTAGTCACCGCTAATTTTTCAACATGTTGAAAAATTCGCGGTGACCATAATGAGGCCGCGACTAGTTCCCAGAATGCAGGAACTCCTCGCGACCATGAAGACGACTCCCCGGCAACTACCCCGTGAACATGTGGCGACCATGTGGCGACTGCATAGTCTCCTGCAGTCGCCTAAAAAGTCGCCTAAGTGGGACAGGCCCATTACTTTCAAGAGTGCATATTGATAATTCAAACATTTTAGGACCAGGTTATATTCAGATTTCCCTTACTCCATGTTTCTGACCATTACCTGACCTGCCGCCATTAATGTCTTGTTAGTAATGAACATCAAGGTACAACTGGAGAGTGAGTTTTCCCCCAGTCTATCATGGGACTTGAAATCACACCAATCATCTCAAAAGCAACCAGAAATAAGTTTGCAGAGAAGGCAAAGCTGTTCTTCCAGGAACTTTGCTTTCCTGCTGCTAATCTCCTGTGGCTGTACTGGATGCGGCAGGAAAATGGGGACATTATAGGGGGACAGAAATAAACGGAAGTTTTTGCAACTAAACCACCTGTTACATTTTTCACAATTTCATCTCTGATGATGTAGAATTATCTCATCCTTCAAAAAACAAACCTGTGTTTTTTTAAAGTAATCTAATCCTCTTCCAATCTTGATTATCCACCCATTGTTGAATCTGTCATGAATCAAAATGTTACAATTACAAACATATTTTTTAAAAGGCAGTTTTCTAAAATGAATTGCTAAACATAAATGAATGTACTCATGAGGATTATAGAAATATAATAATTTGCACAAGAATGTTAAAACATTAGTTGTAAAAAAGGTTTTATACTCAAAAAATAGAACGAAGAAACATCTGTAAATATATCATTCACATTCTATTGAAGCAGTTTTACATTTCTACAATTCATAGTTTGGGACATTTAACTTTTAGTATGTTCTCATTTCAGTGTAAAAGCTTGAATGGATTAGGAAGAATGGAAGCAACATGTGGATTACATCTAGCTATTACTTGCACAGAAATGAAAAATCTATTTAATGTAGAGAAAATTAGCTAAAATCAATGTATTAAGGTAACTAAATAAGGTTACAGATTGGTCAGATATCAGTACTCTGAATGGTTTTAGTATCCATTGGAGAGTTTAAAGAACCTTACTTGCACTCAAGGACCTTAGTCTATTTACATAATTGTATAAACTGAAACTAATGAAACGCATAAGACTGTGAGCATGTTGTAGAAAGAACTAAGATTAAAGCTTCAGGTAATGACCTTTCATCATAATGTTTTGCTCATACGTAATCAATCTGAAATGTTAACATTGTTTTTTATATCTGTCTGACTTTCTTTGTATTTTACTGTTTACTAACATGATCTGATATGTGGTCTATACACGATTAAAAGGAATAAATAGTGCTCCTATTTTCCTGTTTCAGCCTTTGGAATACAACGTCAGCTGATGTAGTGGGTGTTAATTTTGTGCATGCCTTCCAGATGGCAGCTATGGTTTCTGAATGGATAAAAGGTTGAATCATGGTAGCTACGTCTTTGCAGATACATAATGTGTATTGGACTCTACAATAGTGCAATATTGCAGGAAAACATTTGGTCCATCAAATTCTCTTCATCATTAAGCAAACCAGTTACTTTCACTTTTCTACTACACCCATGACACTTTTTTCTAGTACCTAATTCCTTTGTAAAAGTCATTTGGAAATCTAATTCCATCAGCTTTTAATCTAATACAATGAGCACACTGTGGACTGCTTGATTGTAATCATGTATAGTCTTTGCCTGGATAGAACGCAAACTAAAGCTTTTCACTTTCCCTCTGTACATGTGACAATATTAAACTGAACAATCCATTTTACCATATTGCATCATTTTATTTTCATTTTATGTCATTTCAAATGCTATATAAATGCAAATTTGTGTTAAAAAGAGGAAAAGGCAGGACCAACATTTTAATTACTCTTACACAAATCTAGATGTTAGTAGCCACTTTGAAGGTACAAATGCAGAATGCTTTCACCATTGTCTCAAATGACAAATAAAGAATGCTAAGATATGTGAACAAAACCTGCAGACAACAGCTAAATAACACTAGAAACGATAAATGAGTAATATCTTAAGCTTAAAAAAACCTCTACATCTAAGTTACCTGATTTCTCGATCGTGTATTGAAGAGGAGAATATCACCTCCAACGTTATATTGTAACTCTGCAATGACTGTTTTATTTCCTCAAGGCCACTGGTCTGCTGCGCATTACCAGCATTCTAAATTGAATAGAATGGTGAAATAAAAGATGTATCAAAGTTTCTAACTATAAATGTGGTAGAAATATCATCAGCAATACATCGCGCAAGTTTCCTATAAATCAAACTTAAAATCATATGAATATAACTATCCAATAACTTTTGGCATCTCCTTAAGACATTTTTTCTTCCTTTTACGGTATTCATACACCATAACTGAAGACATGAACAATCTGCTGTAAGATTCTATCCCTTATAAAATTGGCCGATAGGTAACATACAAAAATAGGTAAGGTGCTCCTACTGTCATATTAATTATGCAAACTACGTTTAAAACTTTTTGAATGATGTCCAGCCTTTTGGGTAGTTTAATGACTGGGTAAAGGGCTATTTAACTCGGGGGGTTTACACAGTATGGCTAAAAGACAAGATGTGTTCTTGGGTCTTCTGACAGCTGTGTATCTCTAAAGAAACACAGCTAAATGTCCACTGCCAATTCTTCACTGCTGAAACTTTACCCCTTAGGAAATTTCACATTATGCACATCATAACTTTAGCTATTTCAACATAGAAGTATATCCGAAAAATTATTAGTGTGAATATCTGATTCCAAAAACCAGGAGGCACATTGAATATATAGTAAATGAATTGTTCAACTCCATGTTAGTATTATTAACACTTTTAATAATGTATCTGCAGCATTCTAGCTTTAATTCTTATACTGAATTTGTTACTGCCTTGCAATGAACAATCTGGCCTTCTAACAGTAATATGATGATTCACTATAAATTACATACATCAAGTGAAGTCAGCAGATGGATAGTTTTCACACTGCAAGGTCCTTTTATAAGCATCTCGCAGAATTTCAAGAAGTTGTACACCTTAAAAAAAGGCATAAAATGAGTATAGTTTTTATAGGTTGTTATTTTTTTTGCATTATTGGTGTGCTTCAGTATACAAATTCACTTCATTATCTCAACATATTTGAATATTTATAAAACATTTAAATTGGGACTGCTATTCAACAATTGGAAACTTCAATTGCTTTCATTTAACAGTAATTGAGATAACATTGTCAATTACATTTACCTATATAATCTCAATGTCTGGTAAATGTGGGGAAAACTGTAATACCAACAATAACTTTTCTGAACACCCATTGTCATGAAAGTAGTGGCCTTTGTCTTTAATAAAAATAAAATCAGTGATCTTGTTTACAAATTAAGGCAAAACCAATCAACAAAGCATTCCAATAGCGCAGTGGAATAATTATCACCTGGTGGACATGCCTGATGTATGGATCTTCCACCCAGACCTCAGTAACAAATGAATCCAAGTACGGTTTGAACAATTGTTCATAACAAAACCCCGTAGCATCATCTGGAATTTTGATCTGTTCGTGGTATTTTCCTTCTAAAATGCAGAAATTAGTACGTTTATATACACCATTTTCATAATGTTTTTAGTCAGAAGTTTTGGATTATAATTATTGCACGTCTTTTTTAATGTAGAATTTTAAAATTCTGCATCACTTCATTTGTTAAGAGGAAATATTAAACCACAGGAACACAATGGCACTTGAAGGCAATAATATTATAAATAAAATAATATTAACTTTAAGCAATTGTTTGTGCACAGAACAATTTCTAATTCTGTATTTCAGGTTCAATTCTTTATAGCAGTTTAAGTCTTAAGATGAATTGGTTTATCTTATTCAGAGAAAAATAAAACATTTGTGCTGATTTATTATAATTAACTGTACTCGTGTTTAAGAATTCATTAATTTATTATCAGGAAGAAAACAGATTTTTTTTAAATCTGAGGTAACAAATCTTCCATCATTTCATGAGATAACTACTTATTCAGTCCAGCTCTCTTGATAATGATTTTTATATCCCAAGAACGCAAATGGCAGTTATGTAGCGGCACCAAACGTGGTGGATAAACAGTTGCTTTATTCAGACATAATAGGTTCGAAATACATACACGTTTGGTCCTCTAACAAATTGTCATTGCTGCTGCAGCTGAGCAAGCAAGGGCGTTGTCTCGAGCTCAGCTACCTGTCGACTCATGATCTCCAGGTGAGATCTGCTTAAGTACTAGGACACTCCCCTTAACCCATGATGTCACGTGACAGCCCTCGTAACCACTGATGCGGGTTCGACCGTAAGTGGTCTGACCATCAGGTGACGCCACAGTTAGCACATTTGATTTAAAATTGTAAAAAAACATTTTACATAAAAATAAAATAGAAACCTTTATCATTAAAAAAGAAACCTATTAATTTATTAATGTTCTTTAGAAAAGGACTTCCTGCACTGGATGCAATTGCAACCCCACATGATGATCAGCTGTAACTAGTCATGAAAAATGCCCTCTGAAACCTTTATTCAATTTTAACAAACAGCTGCATTTTTTCCCCACATTAGAACACATTTCCAATAATAGGAAGGTTTAGGTGATTGTTCTTAGAGTATTGTGGTCAGTTATGCTATAGGAAAGATGCCATTAAGCTGGGAAGAGTGCAGAAAAGATTTATGAGGATGTTGCCAGGACTCGAAGGCCTGAGCTAGAGGGAACGGTTGGGCAAGCTAGCACTTTATTCCATGGAGCTCAGAAGGCTGACATTATAGAGGATATTATAGATATTAGAGAATGTGGCTGAATGGGTGACAAGGCATTAAAATAGATGGCATCTCAGACAGTGACAATAGTTACCAAGAATCACAGCGAGATCAGTTGGCAAGTGGGCTGAGGAATGACAAATGGAATGTTTCCAGCATTCCAATAGCAGGAAGAAGTATAGAAGGTGGATCAGTAGCAATTGAAATACTTGCCTTTATTAGCTGAGACAAGATAAGAGCAGGGTGGTCAACTAACTACAACTCTGCTCTGGTAACACATTCTTGCTTTCCTATGTCTTGAGACCATACAGTGTTCACAACCCTTGTGGACAGCAAATTAATTAGGATGTGTAACTGGTGGATATTGTATTACATTTTCTTGTTCCTCTTTCACTTTCTTAATCTCATCAAAGTACATGATTAATAGTGTATAGTTAAAGGGAACATTTGGCCCTTTGTTCCATACCAAAGATCTCATGTTAAACAGCAAGGCTTTTAGCCCCACTCATAACCTATCCCTTTTTTACTGGAATGCTATGGCAACCATAGTACAGAAGACATTTATGAAAATGGTGCAAGGACTGTAGAATTATGGTTAAAGGACAAAACCAGATAGTTTAGGGCTGCTTTCTTTGGATTAAAAGAAACTGTGGAGATTTGATTTGGTTGAATTATGAAAGAGCCAGATAATAACAGGAATGTTGAACAAGAGATTGGTAAAGAGATTTAATTAATTGGTTAAAGGGTTAGAGGGATATGGAGAATTTTAACTTTTATACCCAAATACCGTGATCTGAAACTTGCTGGTTATAAGGCCGGAGAAAGCTGTAACGCTCAGCACATTTAAAAATTACCAGGATAAGCATTTAGGTCCATATTATTACAAAGCAGAAAACTAGAAAGAGAGAGTTAATAAATCAAGATTTTGCCAACATCAATATGATAGAATTGATGACCTCATGTGAATGTGGAACTTGCTTTCACGGGAGTAGCTGAGGCAAATAACACAGATGCATTCACGAGGAAAAATATGTAAATGTGTGGGCAAAGACTAGAAGAATGTGATTTGATAAACAGGGTGATAAGAGGCTTGTAAAGCATGAATTTTGCATGTGGACTAAATAAGTGTTTTCATTGCTTTAAATACCTTTATTATTAAGGTAGTTAGGAGTAGTTAAACTCCTCCTGTCCGTCTATTCCTCTATAAGAACACTATTCTTAAACTGTATGAAACAAACCCAAGAAGATTCCATTGAAATATTTTTGTTACTTTCTATGGTGAGGAGGACTTATTTTGAACATTGCATTGATCACTAATATATCATTATTAAGGGTGTTGAGACGTTGATATAATTATATCACCTGATACTGTAACATTATCCGGGTGTTTGTTTCTGTTACTCTATCACAACACCCCCTCCCCCCCAAACTAAAAAGTGTTCAGAAGGAATAGTCCAAGTAACCTATTGCAGGAAGGATGTGGAGACTTTGGAGAGGGTTCAGAAGAGCTTTACCAGAAAACTGTCTCGTGGGATTAGAGGGTATTAGCTGCAAGGAGATGTTGGCAAACTTGGATTATTTTCTCTAGAATGCTGGGGGTTGAGAGGAGACCCGAAAGAAGTGTATAAAAGTATGAGAGGCATAGATAAGGTAGACAGTCAGAACCCTTTTCTCAAAGTGAAATGGTCAAAGACTAGAGGGCATAGCTGTAAGGTGAAAGCAATGCCGGATTTAGATGAAGAGAGGCCCTAGGCTATTCCACTTGTGAGGCCCTTCCCAATCCCCCACCCCCACGACTAGAGGAAGATGGAAGAGTCCACCAGATTGACACCGATGTGCAGCCGAGAGTGGCCAATGAGATAAGAGGCTGGAAATCTGCGTTTTTTATTTATTTACTTATTGCCAGTGCTAGTGTCGAGTTATCGGCTTAAAATAGTATTATTCTGAAATGGAAGGCAAGGAAAATTACTGAAGTGTTGTTTAGAGACTACAGTGCGTTGTGACTGCATATGTAAGAAAGGCCTATGACAGTGTCAAAAATATTATACACCAGGCCCGTACGAAGCTTTTCAAAAAGGGGGGTGGCATAGCAGGATTACAAAATTTTTATGTGAAATGAGTGCACGCAGCGCATATCACAAGCGTGAAGCAGAAAGTCCCTTGCGGCCAGGATCCAGGGCCCGCTTAAGGGCCCTCAAAGCTCTGGGGTTTTAGATGCTCTCTGGTGCATTCTGAGCCTTATTTTGGAGCATTTTTGCACCAAATCTATGACCAATATTTCAGAAATAATTTTGGTTGTCAAGAGTAATGAGTGGGTGGAATGGGATGATTGGGGTTATTGTTGTATACATTTTTTTAAATCAAGAATTGAAGTTGACCTTATTTTAATAATCAAGTTGTACTGTAAAATGTTATGTAAAATGTTATAAAGGAGCATGCAAACACTGCAAATAAAACTGTAAATTTTTGCAGTAAATAAAACATTTTTTTAGAAAATGTTTTGTGTGTTGATTTGATTGCCTGTTACTGTTCGACTGTGTTAGTGTGTGCACATTAAAAATATGATGCAAAATTTTATGATCTGATCTCCCCACGCTTAGACACTGTATAAATATGCTTATACAACAGAAACTCCCAGAAACTTTAAATGAATCTACAATAACACTTATACCAAAATCTGATAAGGATCTTGAAGACCCAGGTTCATATAGAGCTATAGCTCTCTTAAATACTCATCAGAAAATATTAACTAAAATCCTATCTCATAGATTGAGTTTAGTGATTAACAAATTAATACACCCCGACCAAACAGGTTTTATTCCAAAACGTTACTCATTATATAATCTGAGACGACTTCAATATTATATACTCAAATAGAATAGCTAATGCTGATCTAGCAATTATTTCGTTAGATGCTGAAAAAGCATTTGATCAGGTAGAATGGTCATATTTATTTTCGGTGATGGAAACATTTCAATTGGGAGAGACGTACTGTACATGGGTTAAACTTTTATATTCTAACTCAACAGCTAGAATATTAACAAACCAAATGTGATCAACTAAATTCAACCTTTCTAGAGGTTGTAGACAAGGATGCCCGCTATCCCCATTATTATTCGCTCTTGCAATTGAACCATTGGCAGAAAGTGTTAGAGCCCACCCAGAAATATACGGGTATAATACTAAAGACACAATGAATAATATCTCTTTATATGCAGATGATGCATTAATATATATTACAAAGCCAGAAACTAGCATTCCAAACCTATTAAATTTAATAACTCAATTTGGTCAGTTTTCGGGATATAGAATTAATTGGAATAAAAGCGAAATCATGCCAATAACGGAACTGAATTTACATACACTACAACAATTTCCTTTTAAAATAGTTAAGGAAAAATTTATATATTTAGGAATTTATGTAACTAAGACATATACTCTTTTATTTAAATTAAACTTCCCATCTTTACTGAATAAACTACATAAGAATATTCAGTATTGGAAAACACTTCCCATTTCAATGTTTGGTAGAATTAATGCTATAAAAATGGGGTTTTTTTTTACCACAATTACTGTACCTATTTCAATCAATTCCGACATATATCCCAAAAGTTTGTTGTTTTTTTTGTCGATTCTATTGTTACAAGTTTCATCTGGGATTATAAGAATCATAGAATAAGCAAAAAACATTTATATAAATCAAAGATAAATGGAGGTTTAGCTTTGCCAAATTTTTTGTTTTATTTTTGGGCAGTCCATATTAAAAACATGAATTTCTGGCTGGAAGAAATGGATGAGCAACCAGATTGGCTAAGGATGGAAAAGGAAGACTGTTTGCCTTTTGAAATTGGTGCGATTATGTTTGCTCCCACAAAATTGCACAAAAAAACCTATAGGGAAAACCCTATAATACATAGTGGTATACGAATCTGGAAATAATTAAAAAAGGCTTTAAAATTGGATAATATATCACTTTATTTTCCCATTGTAAACAATCCTTTATTTATACCTTCCATATTGGATAAAGGTTTCACACAATGGAAAAATTATGGAATTAAAAAGATGGGACATCTTTATAGGAAAGGCACTTTTTTTTTCATTTCAGGAGTTACAACAGATCTACGGACTTCACTCAAATAATTTTTTCAGATATCTACAACTTAGAGATTATGTTAAATCTAATACACAAAATTATAGGACTAGGGAATCAGAAATGCTTGACGAATGTT
>CM076000.1:298423-534641 GCA_038087875.1 Malacoraja senta | reverse complement strand
TAGGCCATTCGGGCCCTTTCGAGCCTGCCACCGCCATTCAATATGATCATGGCTGATCATCCAACTCAGTATCCCGTACCTGCCTTCTCTCCATACCCTCTGATCCCTTTAGCCACAAGGGCCACATCTAACTCCCTCTTAAATATAGCCAATGAACTGGCCTCGACTACCCTCTGTGGCAGAGAGTTCCAGAGATTCACCACTCTCTGTGTGAAAAAGTTCTTCTCATCTCGGTTTTAAAGGATTTCCCCCTTATCCTTAAGCTGTGACCCCTTGTCCTGGACTTCCCCAACATCAGGAGCAATCTTCCTGCATCTAGCCTGTCCAACCCCTTAAGAATTTTGTACGTTTCTATAAGATCCCCTCTCAATCTCCTAAATTCTAGAGAGTATAAACCAAGTCTATCCAGTCTTTCTTCATAAGACAGTCCTGACATCCCAGGAATCAGTCTGGTGAACCTTCTCTGCACTCCCTCTATGGCAATAATGACCTTCCTCAGATTTGGAGACCAAAACTGTACGCAATACTCCAGGTGTGGTCTCACCAAGACCCTGTACAACTGCAGTAGAACCTCCCTGCTCCTATACTCAAATCCTTTTGCTATGAAAGCTAACATACCATTCGCTTTCTTCACTGCCTGCTGCACCTGCATGCCTACTTTCAATGACTGGTGTACCATGACACCCAGGTCTCTCTGCATCTCCCCTTTTCCTAGTCGGCCACCATTTAGATAATAGTCTGCTTTCCTGTTTTTACCACCAAAATGGATAATCTCACATTTATCCACATTATACTGCATCTGCCAAACATTTGCCCACTCACCCAGCCTATCCAAGTCACCTTGCAGTCTCCTAGCATCCTCCTCACAGCTAACACTGCCCCCCAGCTTAGTGTCATCCGCAAACTTGGAGATATTGCCTTCAATTCCCTCATCCAGGTCATTAATATATATTGTAAATAGCTGGGGTCCCAGCACTGAGCCTTGCGGTACCCCACCAGTCACTGCCTGCCATTGTGAAAAGGACCCGTTTCTCCTACTCTTTGCTTCCTGTTTGCCAGCCAGTTCTCTATCCACATCAATACTGAACCCCCAATGCCATGTGCTTTAAGTTTGTATACTAATCTCTTATGTGGGACCTTGTCGAAAGCCTTCTGGAAGTCCAGATACACCACATCCACTGGTTCTCCCCTATCCACGCTACTAGTTACATCCTCGAAAAATTCTATAAGATTCGTCAGACATGATTTACCTTTCGTAAATCCATGCTGACTTTGTCCAATGATTTCACCACTTTCCAAATGTGCTGCTATCCCATCTTTAATAACTGACTCTAGCAGTTTCCCCACTACCGATGTTAGACTAACTGGTCTGTAATTCCCCGTTTTCTCTCTCCCTCCCTTCTTAAAAAGTGGGGTTACGTTTGCTACCTGCCAATCCTCAGGAACTACTCCAGAATCTAAAGAGTTTTGAAAGATGATTACTAATGCATCCACTATTTCTGGAGCTACTTCCTTAAGTACTCTGGGATGCAGCCTATCTGGCTCTGGGGATTTATCGGCCTTTAATCCATTCAATTTACCCAACACCACTTCCCGACTAACCTGGATTTCACTCAATACCTCCAAACTCCTTTGACCCGCGGTCCCCTGCTATTTCCGGCAGATTATTTATGTCTTCCTTAGTGAAGACGGAACCAAAGTAGTTATTCAATTGGTCCGCCATATCCTTGTTCCCCATGATCAACTCACCTGTTTCTGACTGCAAGGGACCTACATTTGTTTTAACTAATCTCTTTTCACATATCTATAAAAACTTTTGCAGTCAGTTTTTATGTTCCCTGCCAGTTTTCTTTCATAATCTATTTTTCCTTTCCTAATTAAGCCCTTTGTCCTCCTCTGCTGGTCTCTGAATTTCTCCCAGTCTGCTGCTTTTTCTGGCTAATTTGTACGCATCATCCTTCGCTTTGATACCATCCCTGATTTCCCTTGTTATCCACGGATGCACTACCTTCCCTGATTTATTCTTTTGCCAAACTGGGATGAACAATTTTTGTAGTTCATCCATGCAGTCTTTAAATGTCTTCCATTGCATATCCACTGTCAACCCTTTTAGAATTAATTGCCAGTCAATCTTGGCCAATTCACGTCTCATACCCTCAAAGTTACCTTTCTTTAAGTTCAGAACCATTGTTTCTGAATTAACAATGTCACTCTCCATCCTAATGAAGAACTCAACCATATTATGGTCACTCTTGACCAAGGGGGCACGTACAACAAGACTGCTAACTAACCCTTCCTCATTACTCAATACCCAGTCTAAAATAGCCTGCTCTCTCGTTGGTTCCTCTACATGTTGATTTAGATAACTATCCCGCATACATTCCAAGAAATCCTCTTCCTCAGCACCCCTGCCAATTTGATTCACCCAATCTATATGTAGATTGTACCCTTTCAGAAGTTGGGTCAACTTTCCAAGTAATCTGAGATCTTGGTTGAGTTTGTATTTTGTACTCCATTTTCTTGGAAATATTATGCAATGGTGCAGATTAATTTAGGCTGGAGTGTCTTGAAATTTAGTCGGGTTGCATCACAGGTTGTTGTGAAAATAGCTCTGCCCAAGGCTGAAGGAAATTGCAGAAAGTTGTGGATAGAGCCCAGTCCACCACACACCAGACTCCCCATCATTGACTGCATCTACACTTCATGCTGCCTCGGGAAAGTAGCCAACATAATGAAAGATCCTTCCCACCTTGGTGATTCCTACCTCTCCCTGTTCCAGTCGGGCAGAAGATAAAGAAGCTTGAAAGTACGCACCACCAGACTCAAGAACAACTTCTTCACCTCTGTCACTGAGCTTCTGAATGGTCCTTCTAAAAGCTTGGGTACTGTCCAATTCACCTTTACCTCATTGCATACATTGGAATTTGCCTATATTCTGCACTCTGTATCCTTCCCTTTGCTCTACCCTTCCTTTAGTTTCGAGATACAGCTTGAATCAGGCTCTTCGGTCCACCAAGTCCACACCAACTAACGATCACCCAAACGTTAATTCTATTCCTCCTTGCTCCTAAACTCAAATCCTCTCGCAATGAAGGCCAACATGCCATTAGCTTTCGTCACTGCCTGCTGTACCTGCATGCTTACTTTCAGTGACTGATGTACAAACACACCCAGGTCTTGTTGCACCTCCCCTTTTCCTAATCTGACACCATTCAGATAATAATCTGCCTTCCTTTTCTTGCCACCAAAGTGGATAACCTCACATTTATCGACATTATACTGCATCTGCCCACTCACCCAACCTATCCAAGTCACCCTGCAGCCTCATAGCATCCTCATCGCAGCTCACACTGCCATCTAGCTTGGTGTCATCCGCAAACTTGGAGCTGTCACATTTAATTCCCTCGTCTAAATTGTTAATATATATGGTAAATAACTGGGGACCCAGCACCGAGCCTTGTGGCACCTCTCTAGTCACTGCCTGCCATTCTGAAAGGGACCCGTTAATCCCTACTCTTTGTTTCCTGTCTGCCAACTAGTTCTCTGTCCATGTCAATACCCTAACCCCAATAGTACAGAGAGCACCCATAGTCACGATTGAACCTGGGTCCCGGGTGCTATAAGGCAGCAACTCTACTGCTGCACCATTGTATCTATTGTACTTGAGCCTGGCTTGATCGTACAGTATTATCTGATTTTATTGGATAGCATACAAAACTAAGCTTTTCACTGCAACTCTGTGCATGTGACACTAATAAACCTGACTTAACCTAATAAAACCTGCAAGCATTTTGAAATAGATTTTAAATTGTGCTAGACCAAGCGGGACCCATTGGGTCCCGTCCCCTCAACGCGCAGTTGCGGGGGGGAGGGGGGGTGGTCTGCGGCGTCACACACACACAAGAGAGGGTGCAAGAGAGGCCAGGGGGAGAGAGAGGCCGGGCAGGGGAGAGAGGAGACGACCAAGTAGCCGAGGTAAAGTGAGAAAGCGACCCACGAGTGTCTTTTGAATAACGGGGGGGAGGGAGTGGTGGGAGGGGACGTCACTCGCAGCGTGCAGATCCAAGATGGCAGCAGGCAGATCCATTGTGACGTCATCAGCGAAAGCCAGACCTTTTTTTCCAATGTTTTTCCATATTTGTGAACATCGAGAAATAATGCATGAATTTTTCAGGTAAGGCGATTTTGGAATGGAGAGGATAAATCTCTACCGGAATATGTCAAGATGTTACCGTTCGCGCGTCATTTTTTCGAGAAGATGTGATCTCACACACACCCGCACATCCACACACACACACCCACCTCTCTCAGGTTGCCGGGGGGGGGGGGCCTGCGGCGTCACACACACACTAACCACCTGCTTGATATTATATTAATATTATTTATTGGCTCCTTTTAGCCCATCCACGCCCTATCCACTGACGCATAGCCCCCAACTCGCAGATGCTTCCAGAGAGAGAGAGGGGGCAGAGAGGAGCAGAGCCAGAGAGAGAGGGGGAGATAGGGTGGGGGAAGGAGGGGGCAGAGGGATGGAGAGAGGAGAGGGGGGGTGGAGAGGGAAAGGGGAGGGGAAGAGGGGGAAAGAGAGAGGCTGGGGGGGAGGAAGAGAGAGGAGCCGACCGAAGAGCCGAGAGAAAGCGATCCCAGAGAGAAAGTGACCCCCGAGCGTCTTTTGATTAGCGGGGGTGAGGAGAGGTGGGGGGGGGGGTGGGAGGGAAGTCGCTCGCAGCGCGCAGATCCAAGACGGCAGCACGCAGAGACATTGTGACGTCATCAGCCAAAGCCAGCCGGTTTTATTTTCAAACTTTTTTCAGATTTTTGGACATTTTGATTAATAACTCGAGAAATAATGCATTCATTTTTCAGATAAGACAATTATCCACGGGATAAATCTCTACCAGAATACGTAAACATTTTACCGTTAGCGCGTCGTTTTTTCGAGCAGATGTGACCACTCACATACACACACACACACACACACATCAGAGTTTTAATAGTTACTAGACCAAGTGCAGACCCGTTGGGTCTGTTCCCCGAACGTGCGTTTGCGGGGGGGGGGGCGGCACGCGGCGTCACACACTGTGGGGGGAAGGGAGGGGGAGGGAAGGGGGGAGGGAAGATAGAGGGGAGGAGAGAGAGGGATGGAGGGGAGGGTGTGGAGGGGGGAAGGGGGTTTAGGGGAGGGGAGGGGAGAGGAAGGGGGAGAGAGAGAGAGGGGGGGAGGGAGAGGGGGGAGAGAGAGGGTTGGAGAGAGAGAGAGGGGGGCTTCTGACTCTGGAGCGCGCAGGGGATGGAAGGGGCGCGCGGGCGGGGCTTCGCGAGCTGCCCCAGCTGTGAGTTCAGTGGAACTTAAGCCGTATCTCTTCTCCCGATCGGCAGAGCATTTTGAGAACGCGGGGGTGGGGGTTCGGGCGGGTGGGCGAGTCGAGCTGTGGGAGGCGCGGCGCGAGCGTAGTTGGAGGGGGGGGAGGAGAGCCGGGCTGCCAAATGAAGAGCGAGAGAGAAGCGGCTGCGATTGGTCGGCATGTGGGATTGTGACGTCAGCAGCTCGTGAGTCCCGGTTAGATTTTAAAATGAGTGAGCGTGGGGGGAAGGATGGATTTTATTTTTGAAATGTGTACATAAAAATGTCTAAATTTAATGAGTGGATTTGCGAATTTAAAAGCGAAATCGCTAGCAAAATGGAAAAAATCGCGGAGTTTTCGCGTGTGGTATTGGCGGACCGAGGAATCAAAGGCCAAAAATCTAATCTGAAATAACATCTGAAAATGGAATGTGACATACACCCACAAACACACACACACACACACACACACACACAGAGGGGAGGAGAGAGAGAGGGGGGGAAGGGAGGGGGGGCGGGAGGAGGTGAGGTGGGGGGAGGGCTGGAGGGAGATGGGGTAGGGGAGAGAGGGGGAAGAGTGTGGAGGGAGGGGGAGAGGGGTACGGGGGAGAGTGGGGAGGGAGGAGGAGATGGGGTAGGGGAGAGAGGGGAGGGAGGGTGAGAGTAGGGAGGGAGGGAGAGGGGTGGGGACAGTCCATCTGTTCCCCACTCCCTATCACCCCCACTCCTCCCTCTATTCCCACACTCTCCCTGCCCACCTCCCCCATTCCCCCCTCTCCCTCAATCCCCCCCACTCCCCCTCTTCACCTCCCCAGCATCTTGCTCGTTCAGAGAGAGGAACACAGAACAGGGAGGAGTCAGAGAGCCAAAGACTTATCTCTTCTCCCGATCTGCAGAGCATTTTGAGAACGGGGAGGGGAGGTGTGGGGTTGGAGTGAGCGGGCGGGCGGGCCGGCATGGAAGTGGAGCTGTGGGCTTCTGACTCTCTGGAGCGCACAGGGGATGGGAGGGGTGCGCAGGCGGGCGGGGCTGCGCCAGCTGTAAGTTCATCGGCAGAGCATTTTGAGAACGGGAGGGTGGTTGGAGTGGGCGGGCGAGTCGAGCTGCGGGAGGCGCAGCGCGAGCGTAGTTGGAGGGTGGGGGGGGAGGAGAGCCGGGCTGCAAAATGAAGAGAGAGAGAGAAGCCGCTTGGATTGGTCGGCATGCGGGGTTGTGACGTCAGCAGCTCGTGAGTCCCGTTTAGATTTTAAAATGAGGGGGGGGGGGGGGAAGGATTTTATTTTAAAATGTGTACATAAAAATGTCTAAAGGTAATGAGGAGTGGAATCAAAGGCCAAAAAATCGAATCTGAAAAAAAATCTGAAAATGGAACGTGACTACAAACACACACACACACACACACACACACACACACACACACACAGAGTTTTAGAAGTATATAGATAGATATGGATGGATATATAATTTCTGCTATTCTCCAGTCCAAATGGAAAGAAAAGGGGGACACCTGTCTCTTAATATTCCAATCGGTTCAACAGTGCAATGCAAAATCACAGTATAACTGCTTTGCTGTTCTATCTAACACCATGCAACTTTAACAAAATTTAATTTCTTCTGTAATTTAGTTTTTTTACTAAATGGAGAAGCAACTACTATTTCAGATCAGTGACTGTTCCTCATTAACCTGGTGATGATGAAAAATGCTGAGCAAATTCTATGAAAGGAGAAAGGAGAAATTCTATGAAAGAAGAAACACAGTTGTACACCACATTTTGACAATGGGTCTTCAACCAAAATCGTTGTGTTTCTCTTTTCACAAATGCTTCCTACCATGAAATGTTAACATGGTTTCTTTTGTTGATCACAAAAATCCATTTAGTAAATGCTTGAAAGTCACTTCTTGCTAAATACTACTACTTGAAAACTCAAAAAAATGGCAAATACATTTTACTGGCAACATTTCACTGTTCAACAAATTTGCTTTATTCAATGTTGACTGTGATATTCTTCCTCTTAAAAGCTTTTTAGAACAAAATGTTAAATTGCCATAATTGTTTGATTCTGCTTTGGAAATAATTGATTATGGATCTATTGCTTTTAATGTAACATTATTTGTTGCTTACTGTTAAAATCTATTACTGATAGATTTCAGATGTTTCCAAAAGATCCTTTTTCTACTTTCTTTGTATTCATTTATATTTATTTGATATATATTTCACAAGATGAAGTAATAATTTTGATTTCATGAGGTTGTATTTGCAATGTAGATTACCTGAACAGCCAATATCAAACTCCAAATCAGCCCCATATTGTTGACTCTAAATGCACTCATAAATGTTCAAGAGCAGTTGGGAACGAACAATAAATGCCAGTCTTTGTAGATCCTGAAAATACAGGAAATGAAAATACAAGATTATCTGTAGTAATTGACAGCTTCAACTGAGGGATATTTTATTGACCATGATCTGAATACTGAAATGAATGTAGTGATTATCGACTCATAAATGGCTAAGTGTGTAGGAAGGATCTGCTAATGCTGGTTTATACTGAAGATAGACACAAAATATTGGAGTAACTCAATGGGTCAGGCCGCATGTCTGAAAAAAAGAAATAGGTGAGGCTTCGGGTCAGAACCCTTCTTCAGATTCTTCTCCAGAGATGCTGCGTGACCCGCTGAGTTACTCCAGCATTTTGTATCTATCGTAAATGGTTCAGTTGTTAACAGAACGTAAATCCTGATAAAATGATTATCAGGGAAGTTTTAATACTGAAGCTTGGTCTTAATACTAAAATTTATTTTATTTATCTGCAAATATATTTAAACGTGAACATTCTAAATCACGTTTTGACTTCTTTAATTTACAGAATAATGGATTTGTTCACATACATACACCTACAATAACATCAAATGATTGCGAAGGAGCTGGAGAGCTCTTCCAAGTTGAAGTAAGTACTGCACTGAACTAGCTGTTAAGTAGACTAGACTGATACTGAAATTGTGCGCAAGGTTTTGTTTCAGAGTTTTTTAATAGTGGGGAAACCCAGCAAAGATTAGTTAATTTAATGAGCGAGAATTGTATATGTACCATTTGTACATAATATTTCTTCCAAAATTACTTGGATGTCCGTTGTCTGACAAGTGTGGAACGATATTAAAGTGGGGTTGAATAATGACTACCACAATATGGATTAGATGTTAAATTATGCAATATTATTAGCAGGGAAAAATATTATTTTCCACTTTGTCATTTTCATGTCTGAATCCTGCTGGGTACATGTTAATAGGATCAGTTTTGTTCTAATAGATTACTAAGTAACCTGATTTGTAGGTGGCACTTTCTTTACCATGTGTACCTATTTCTTTCTACTTGTAGTGCTGTAAATCATTTTGGGAAATACAAGTGTAAAGTCCATTACATGAAAAAATCAGCAGGTAAATTGTTATGGGATATTACATGAAAGTAATGGTTCTTTCTCGCTCTTTTTCATCTGTAAGGTTATAAGCTGGCACAAACTTCCTATATGGGAATGAGCATGCAGCATTATCACCTTGGGGAGATGAAGGAATAGGTACACCACAGCTATATTAAGCTCTGGCTAAAGCCTACTTTGAGAATTGTATTCCATTCAATCTTTAAATTGTTATTTGATGGGCAATGAGGAACACAAACTGAATATGCACACTTGACAATAGTTACTTTTGGGGCCTCAATAGAAAATGGTGTCGATCACAGAACTAATTAATAGTTGTGAACGTAGCCCAGACCATCAAACAGTTGTGATGTAGCCCAGACCATCGTGCAAACCAACCTCCTTTCTATTGATTCCATCAACATTTCACATGACCACACCAAGGCCACCAGCATAATCAAGGACCAGTCTTTACTCGGGTCAATCCCTATTCTCCCCTCTCCCATCAGGCAGGATGTACAGAAGTTTGAAAATGCATACCAGATTCAGGAACAGTTTCTCTCCAGCTGTTATCAGGCAACTAAACGGTCCTCTCATCAGCAAGAGTGCGGTCCTGACCTCCCATCTACCTCATTGGAGACATTTGAACTATCTTTAACAACTATCTGGAATAAAATGTTGTACCCGTTATCCTTTTTCTGTACAGTGGACGGCTAGTTTGTAATCATGTACAGTTTTTTCTTTGACAGGATAGCACGCAACAAAAAGCTTTTCACTGTACAATAATAAAGTAAAATAATTAACTTTTTCTACTTTAGTTCCATGTGTAAATAGCAATAAATTAATGTAAGAAAATATGCACCACAGAAGCAGTGCAGTAAACTATTTGTATTGATTTGTTTTTCCTGAGAGGTGGGAGCAACCTTATGGATGTTTTATAAGAAACATCTATTGTGCAGCTTTTTAACACCATTTTAATAGTAACAAGTCAGCCACATTGCTCTTTTTTTAAATTTTGGCTGATTGTAATTTTTTTCTGAAATTTATTTTGACATCTTACTTTTCCTGCTAAGTATGCTGCTTCCATACATTAATGTTCTTCCAGTTAAGAAGACAGGACATTTGCATAATGAACTGTAGGACAGTTGTCATCTGAAAAGAAACAATGAGTTAATACTTTGGGTAAAATAAAACTCCTTACAAATGATTTGTGAGTGTTACGTCTCATTTTGTACTTGGAATGTAACGATACATTGCGTGATTATAGTGCAGATGGAAGCATCAACTCATTAATGTCTGTGTTTGATGTCACTAAATAAGTCAAAAGTAATTATTGTTTGAATGTTTGATTGTACAATTACAGTTCTTTAATGATACCTTGTATTCATTTCATTAAAAATTGGGTCATTGGAATGAAACATTTTGGGGTGGGGGGGGTGTAATTATGCTCCTAAAGCTAACCCCCCTTAGTCTAGTTCAGTAAAACTGAGCCACTAAACTTTATTTTTTGAACGAACAACGAATCCCCTATACGATACCTAAACCACCGCGGGTTCGATCCTTGTCACTGCCTGGCCAAGCCCTTCAGCCTCGTGCAAGCAGACACTTCCAAAAGGTCACACAGTCCCAAGCGCCCCACAGAAGATCGACAACTATCCTAGGGGGGGCTACCTTTTATAGGTCAACGAACCCCGAGGGGCCGAACTACATAGGGGTGGCGCCCCTTACAAGGCAATCACACATATCGATTACATTAAAGTATTATTGACAGTTCCCCAACCCATTTACAAAGAGTCCCAATACATTGTTTCTACAGAAGCTTATGGAAAGTAGTCAGCTAACTGAATAATGCAACATTTACCCTGGCAGTACAAACAATCCAGCCAGGGCTTCACACTTCAGCCAATCATCAAACAGCAGTATAACTGTCCTGCAACAATATTAACATTATTTACAATCCCTTTGCAGCTATTCAATCAAGACAATGCACCCACAACACCTTAGAGTTTCTCTGCAGAATCCTCATACATTTTATCAATTCAGAGGAGATCTGGACCTCACCTTATCTGATGTATTGATCTGGGACCTAGACTTCCTGGCACCAGTTCGCAGCTTGTGGCTTCTTACAGAAAAAGGCTAACGCCTTGTAGACGCATAAATCCTTTACTTTATTTTAGCTCTGTTTTGCCAGGATTTACAGTGGTTGCAGTATATGGAGGAGTAGAATAGAAGACCAGGGTAGTCAAGCTGAGAGGTGTTAAAGCAATGCACTTAGATTCCAACAGAAGGGAAGACCAATGTCATGAAGTGAAAGTAGACTGAACTGTAACTGGCAATAAAAGGGAATGGAAAGTTTATCTCGGGGTCAGCCGGGATGCTGAGGTTAAAAGGAGTCTGGCTCAAATTGAGGCAGTGGCAGGTGATAAGATGGAAGTGGTGGTTTGGATATGAAGTTTATGACAGAAAGTTAAGATATTAGGATATGGGTTATCTGTATTCAGCTGAAGGAAATTATGGCAGGTCCAAATATAGATTTGGAGAAGTAGAGAGAGGTGGTAAAGAGAAAAGATATTTACTGTGAGAGAAATTATAAGAATAATTTTATAACAAACAAATAATATTGGTTAATATGATTTAAATACTGTGAAAAATTAGATTAATGCAAATTAAATGTTAAATGCAGCATAAATTGTTTGTTTTATTACAGCCTGCAAGCAAAACTGCTGAAAAGTGTCCTACCCATTTTTTTGATGTTCCTTCCTTCTTAACCGTTTCTGGACAACTGCATTTGGAAGTAATGACAGGGTAAATAGCATTTTAAAAATTCACTAGAGTTCACTTTTTTTGCATACTGAGTTGAATTTCGACAAACATTGTCACATTTTTTACAAGTGTAAAATTGATGTTATGTAAAAGCAAACTGCACAAATAAGTGCCGTGAAAGCACTGGCAGCTTAGAGAAAAATAGGTCAGATTAACCCGTCAAGCAGAGGAACAAATCAGATGTCAGAATATATGTGCTTTTGTTATCATTATCTTTGATTAATTGATCCATATCATAAGAATGGGCAGCACAATAGTGCAGCTTCTAGAACAGTTGCTCAGAGTGCCAGTCTAATATAAGATTATTAAGGGTTTGGACACGCTAGAGGCAGGAAACATGTTCCCGTAGCCCTTGGTTCTGGATTCCCTGGGTGAGTCCAGAACCAGGGGCTACAGTTTAAGAATAAGGGGTAAACCATCTAGAACAGAGATGAGGAAAAACTTTTTCACAGAGGGTTGTGAATCTGTGGATTTCTCTGCCTCAGAAGGCAGTGGAGGCCAATTTTCTGGATGCTTTCAAGAGAGAGTTAGATGGAGCTCTTGAAGATAGTGGATTCAGGGGACATGGCGAGAAGGCAGGAATGGAGTACTGATTGTGGGTGATCAGCTGTGATCATATTGAATGGCGGTGCTGGCTCGAAGGGCCGAATACTTCTGCACCTATTGTCTATTATCTATTGACCTTGGGTGATGTCTGTGTGAAGGTTGCACTTATCTCCCCTGTGACCAAGTGGATATCGTCCCAATGCTTCAGTTTCCTCCCAGGGACAAGCAGATTGGTAGATTAACTACCCCTCATACATAGGTGAGTGATAGGGGTTGCCGATGAAAAGATGGGAAGAATAAAAGATGTGGGATTAATGTAGCATTACTGTAAATGGGTCATTGATGGTCAGTGCAGATTCAGTGAACTAAAGGGCTTGCTTCTGTATTATAAGATTTGGTCTTTCAATTATTCTAATTTCACAAGATCCAGCTTCAAACATCAATTAAAAGCATTCCTCCTTCAATTATGTCCTTCTGCATCTTTAGTTATTGCAGTTTTCTTCCATTTGTACAATGCTGATGGCAATATGCAAGGAATTTTTATTTCAAGTTTATAAAAACTTAGACTGGGATCATCCATTCACACCCTTGATATTCTAAATTGCTTTACAAACAGGGAAAATATTTTTGGTATGTTCTCAAGATTATAATGTGGGAAATGTGGCAACTGCTAGTAGTATTTACTGTACTGCAACTTAATCCAAATCCTTTCCTTGAGGATAATCAATAATTCATGAGCAACAATAAACAGTTTTGTTTTAATAATTTAAAATGTATCACCTGGAGGTTCGTCTGGAAGAATTGAGATCTGCAGCCATTTGGTTCGGCAAAATCAACTTGATCTATCTCCAAATATGTCCATTGCCAAAGATAGACACAAAAAGCTGTTGTAACTCAGTGGGTAAGACGGCGTCTCTGGAGAAAAGGAATAGGTGATGTTTCGGGTCAAGACCCTTTTTCAGACTGTGTCAGGGGAAAGGAAAATGAGATGTGTGGACTGATATAGAGAGACATCGAACAAATGAATGAAAGATATGCAAAAAAGTGATAATGATAAAAGAAATAGGCCATTGTTCACTGTGGGCTAGGTGAAAACGAGTTACAGACATTGATTCTTAACAAGGTGACTTAAACTAGTACAGTGACTTAGGTGGGGGGAGGGACTGGGAGATAGGGGATTTAAGGGTTACTTGAAGTCATTTTGTTATGTCCATTGCCAGTATGCAGGAGGGTCTGCACCCAAAATGTTGCCTATCCATTCCCTTCACTGATGCTGCCTGACCTGAATTACTCCAGGACTTTGTCTTCTGTTCCAACTGTGTAAAATAATTATTGGCTGCCATTCTTAAGATCAGGTGATTACAGTGATTCAACATTAGTTAAGACCAAAGTTGGACACTTGAAGACTGAAAAAGGTGAATTTATTATGGGGAACAAGGAAATGGCAGATGAATTGAACAGGTACTTTGGATCCGTCTTCACTAAGGAGGACACAAACAATCTTGCTGATGTACTTGTGGCCAGATGATCTGGGGTGACGAAGGAACTGAAGGAAATCCACATTAGGCAGGAAATGGTGTTGGGTAGACTGATGGGACTGAAGGCTAATAAGTCCCCAGGGCCTGATGGTCTGCATCCCAGGGTACTTAAGGAAGTGGCTCTAGAAATCGTGGACGCATTGGTGATAATTTTCCAATGTTCTATAGATTCGGGATCAGTTCCTGTGGATTGGAGGGTAGCTAATGTTATCCCACTTTTTAAGAAAGGCGGGAGAGAGAAAACAAGGAATTATGGACCAGTTAGCCTGACATCGGCGGTGGGGAAGATGCTGGAGTCAATCATAAAAGATGAAATAGCGGCACATTTGGATAGCAGTAACAGTCGGCATAGATTTACAAAGGGGAAATCATGCTTGACTAATCATCTGGAATTTTTTGAGGATGTAACGAGGATAATGGACAAGGGATGTAGTGTACCTGGACTTTCAGAAAACATTTGATAAGGTCCCACATAGGAGATTAGTGTGCAAAATTAGGGCACATGGTATTGGGGATAGAGTACTGACATGGATAGAAAATTGGTTGGCAGACAGGAAACCAAGAGTAGGGATTAACGGGTCCCTTTCAGAATGGCAGGCAGTGACAAGTGGGGTACCACAAGCCTTGGTGCTGGGACCGCAGCTATTTGCAATATACATCAATGATTTTGATGAAAGGATTCAAAGTAACATTAGCAAATTTGCAGATGACACAAAGCTGGGTGGCAGTGTGAACTGTGAGGAGGATGCTATGAGAATGCAGGATAACTTGGACAGGTTGGGTGAGTTGGCAGATGCAGTTTAATGTGGATAAATGTGAGGTTATCCACTTTGGTAGCAAAAACAGGAAGGCAGATTATTATCTAAATGGTGTCAAATTGGGAAAAGGGGAAGTACAACGGGATCTGGGGGTCCTTGTTCATCAGTCAATGAAAGTAAGCATGCAGGTACAGCAGGTAGTGCAGAAAGCGAATGGCATGTTGGCCTTCATAACAAAAGGAGTTAAGTATAGGAGCAAAGAGGTCTTTCTGCAGTTGTATAGGGCCCTAGTGAGACCACACCTGAAGTATTGTGTGCAGTTTTGGTCCCCTAATTTGAGGAAGGACACAATTGCTATTGAGGGAGTGCAGCGTACGTTTACAAGGTTAATTCCCGGGATGGCGGGACTGTCATATGCTGAGAGAATGTAGCGGCTGGGCTTGTAAACTCTGGAGTTTAGAAGGATGAGAGGGCATCTTATTGAAACATATAAGATTATTAAGGGTTTGGACACGCTAGAGGCAGGAAACATGTTCCCGATGTTGGGGGAGTTCAGAACCAGGGGCCACTGTTTAAGAATTAGGGGTAAGCCATTTAGGATGGAGATGAGTAAACACTTTTTCACACAGAGAATTGTCAGTCTGTGGAATTCTCTGCCTCGGAGGGCGGTGGAGGCCAGTTCTCTGGATACTTTCAAGAGAGAGCTAGATTGGGCTCTTAATGATAGCGGAGTCAGGGGATATGAGGAAAAGGCAGGAACGGGGTACTGATTGGGGATGATCAGCCATGATCACATTGAATGGCGGTGCTGGCTTGAAGGGCTGAATGGCCTACTCCTGCACCTATTGCCTATTGTCTATAACAGTTGTTTTAAATGCAAGCAAACACTTGAGAGTAGAAATAAACTGTTTTCAATTGTTGTTTAGGGGAGTAGTAGGAATGGTTTTAGTTACAAGATTAAATGCCATAAGAGTTTAGGACATAAAACTGGAAAAATATTCGTACAGTAAGGGCTGTCAGTCGGGGAATACTTTCAGTGATCATGTGAGCTATTGATCATAGGTTAGCAAGATGAAGGAAGGTAATCTGGCATTAAGGTTACTAAGCAGGATGATAGAAGGTTAGGACAATGCTTCTGTAAAGGATAAAAATCAAATCCTATGTAGACTGGTTGAATTCGGAAATCTATTTCTGCAAATTTGGCGTTTGCAGTAGTTCTGACAACTGACTGGAAAGTACTCTGGAAGTGTGCAGTCCTCTTGGATTCCTCCTCTGTATTATAGAAAGTAACAACTCGGAAGGAAGCCATCTGGCCAATGACAGCTAAAAAGACTTGGGTTGTTGTCACTTCCCAGTGCTTGTAACTATGAATGCATTCCTATTTTCTTAGAGCTTTGTATACATATAATATTTATAAAATTACAATAGGCTGATTCAGAAAACTATTCAAATAACAACTAAAACTTGTTATTCAAACTACCCGTAAATTAGGTAGTTGATTCAGACAATTAATAAAGGTGTGTTCAGAATCCAAATTTATGCAAAATTTGGTGTTAGGTAAAAAGCAAAAGGCTGGAGGAACTCAGCGGGTTCGGCAGCATCTGAGGATGGAATGAACAGACCACGTTTCGGGTTGGAACCCTTTGACAGACTTGGGGGGTGGGCAAGGCCTGGCAGATGATAGATGCACATAGGTGAGTAGGGGGTTAATTGGCAGATGGGTGGAGTAAATGACAAAGGCTAGGAGTGCAAAAGAGACAAAGGGATATCAGATTAGAAAATTGGGGGATTCAGTGGAAGAATGGCACCTCATTTCGGATTGGGTTCTTGGTTTCTTGGTCCTCCAAAATATTCCAAATGGAATTTAATGGTATAATATGGACATTGAATTATCCTTTTTCAATTAGCACCCCACTCAATTCCAATTCCAATTCAATTTATTTGTCTTTTGAGGGACAAATTTGTCATTTGGACCCCTTGAGGTCCAAACGAAATGTCGTTTCTGCAGCCATACAATACAAAACAAAGAAGACCCGAGACACAACACAATTTACACATACATCAATCACAACGCTGTGATGGAAGGCAAAAATAACGTATCTCTCCACTGCACTCCCCCCCCCCCCCCCGATGTCAGAGTCAAAGTCAAAGCCCCCGGCGGGCGATGGTGATTGTCCCGCAGCCATTAAAGCCACGCCGGGTGATGCAAGGTCGCGCACCGGGTCTTGGTGTTAGAGCCCCGGCGCTCGCCCGCAAAGTCCGGCAGCCATTCCAAGCCGCGCGGGGGTATAAAGCCCCGCTCCAGGTGCTCCTCAACCCCGCAACTCGGGCGGGAGAAGTCGCCGCTGCGGAAGCCCCGAAAAGCAGTCTCCCACCAGGGGACCCGCGGGCTTCCAGTGTTGCCGTCCGCCAGACCCGCGGTTGTAGCCTCCGAATCTCCGGCGGTCGGGTCGCAGCAGCGATTGTCTCCACCACAGCTCCACCCGCTCCGGACTCGGCCAGCCCCGCGACGGTGAGTAGTCCGCAGCTCCACGGGAGCCCCAGGTCGTTCCTGCTGGAGGCCGCTCCACGTTGCCCAGCCCCAACGACAACGGAGACCCGACAAAGAAAAGGTCGGGTCTCCCGTGCAGCGGAAAGATTTTAAAGTTTCCCCCCCCCCCCCACCCCCCCACACACATACCCCGACAAAAAAAATTAATAAAAACTACATAAAAACGAGACAAAAATAATAAAAAAGACAGACGGACTGCAGAGGCCGCTGCAACGAAAAGTCGCGCCGCCCACCGATTCCCTCTCCCACTCTTCTCCCTCTCTTTCCCCTATCCTCCTCCCCCTCTTGTGCGCACATTTTTCTCACCATCTCCCACCACCATAGTTGTTATTCTCTTTTTCCTCTGTGCACTCATCTTCCATACCAGAGTCCATATTTCCCTTTTATTCCCACTCTTCCCTCCACCTGTCCCCTTCTCTCATCCATCTATACCCTATCTCTGATTTTGACATTTCACTTTTTTTTCATCATCTGACACTCTTGGCTCCTTTTCAGCTCCTTTCAGCCTTTGTCACTTACTCTACCCATCTGCCAAATAACTGTCTCACCTGTATCCACCTATTACCAATGGTATAAACGTTGAATTCTTAAACTTTAGGTAACCAAACAAAACCCAACCCTCCTTCCTCCTCCACATTCTTCCCTCCCATCCGCCCCCTCACCCTTGACAATCAGTGTGAAGAAGAGTCCCAACCCAAAACTTTACCTATCCATGTTCTCCAGATTTACTGCCTGTCCCGTTGAGTTACTGCAACACTCTGGTCTTTTTTTAAACCGGCATCTGCAGTTTGTGGTTTTCAATCTTTTGCCTGTTACATGCCAGGTTTTGCCCCCAATCCTACCTCTCTTATTCAGCTTTCTCCCCACTATTCTATCGGCCTGAAAAAAAGTCCTGACCCAAAATGTCGCCTGTCCATTCTCTCGACTGGTGCTGCGTGACCAGCATGCAGTTACTTGTGCGTTATTCTTTGTAAGGTATGCTGTAATTAAAAAAAAATCTTCCGTGCAATTGTAAAACATGGGAGTGGGATGCTGGAATTGACTTTGGGTGTTGTGCTTGGACGAGCTGAATATTGGTCTCCAGCTCCTGGAAAGTGTCGTACTTGAAGGAAATAGATAGCAAAAAATCCTGCAGTAATGTATAAAAGACAGCACTGTGTCTTTCATAAAAAATACATTACTGTTTCATTCTCTGGATAAGAAAATTTGCTTACTCAATATTTATATTGGGTATGACTGTTCTGGGAGTTGCTAACTATATAGTATCATCCCCTTGTGCTACATCATTGGTCATCTAGCATATGCAAGTAATTTTAGCAGGGTAGTTTTGATGCATGTTAGATATGATTCTCTAGCTATTCATTTTAATTTGTTCTCTATTTAAATGTGTACTATTTGCACATTAATTTGAAATTGGCGCATTTAAAAAATACTGGCAAATGTGATACTAATTATTCAGATTTTGACTTACTTTTTTAATAAAAAACAATACATATTTATAAGGACTATGATGATTTCCCCTGTTATGCCAGAGCTGAGGGGACAAATCATGATTCAAGTAAAGGTACACAATGTAATTGATATTTGAGGCTTTTGATTAACCGTTTCGGGGATATTTACTGGGACACAATTACCCAGATCATTATAACCCTCTAAGAGGTTTAACTACCAAATCCGATGTGATTTAAAATCACCACCAGTATCGCATTTTTTTTCAACTCTGTTTTTGCATGCTGTATTTTTGTTGCAGTAGCACAGTGGAACTGGCTAATGAATCTTCAGTGTAATCCTCTTGGTTCAAGAAACTTTGGTTACAGATTTACTTTGCACCAGATGTCACGTAGAATAGGGATTAAGATTCTAATTGGTTTACAACTTCATGTGTTTGGGGAATTTTGAACATGACTGAGCTTCTCTGCACATATTTTCTTATTTCCTCGCTGGTGAATAGTTTGAAACGAAGAAGGTGTCAAGAGGGAAAACAGTCTTCTATATAGATCTTGACAATTTCCACCTGTTCTATCCTTATCTCACACAAATTTGTCTTCATCTCTGGCCTTTGTCCAACCATCTGCCAATCAATCCCCCTCCTCCCTCACCTGTATCTCCTATCATTTGTAAGATTTTGTCCTGTTCCCACATCTCTTCCACCTTTACTCACACACCCTCCCCCTCCCCATCCCCCCCCTCCACACCAGGTAATTCCATACTTTAACATCACGTAACCTGAAGAGTAAACTTTTGGAAACGGGAAACTGTAGATGCTGGTTTACAAAAATATTGTGAATTTGTGTTTTGATTTAAGATACCTTGATTGAAAAACATCTGTAAATGTTCTTCAGTCTGAAGAAGAGTCTCGACCCGAAACGTCACCTATTCATTTCTCGAGAGATGCTGTCTGACCTGCTGAGTTATTCCAGCTTTTTGTTTCTATCTTCAGTTTAAACCAGTATCTGCTGTTCCTTCCTACACATTCTGTAAATGTTTGTTAGATATTTCCCTAATAATCAAATAAAATGTCCTGTCCTTTTTACATTATCATAGTGCAGGAAGAGGAAAGATGTAGAATTTTCAGCAGCATCTCTGGTGTAAACCTTTTCCAATATTAACTTCATCTGGGAATCTGAGATTTTTAAATCTTGGGGGAAATATAGGTAAGCTACTCCTATTTTAACTTTGGGGGTAGTAGTTTAGTAAATGTATGAAGTCGTATTAAAATGTATCTATAAAATCATTGTATCATTTCTTTAAATGTTTCCTAAGTAACATAAGGTCACATTAGCACATTTGAACATTAATTATTAGCTGGGAAGGGAGTGAAATGTGTAAAAAAAAATTAAAAAAATAGTATTAAATTCAACTTCGAAAAAAATGTATGCCATTTTGAGGAGAAGGAAATTTAGAGTTGTCTTAACTTGAAACGTAGCAACATAAACTAGTAATGTGCTTGAACTGATTCTTCTTCAAATTCAAGTTATGTAATCTCACTTGTATTTAGTCCCCATGTCCTCCTTTATCTTTTTTTTTGTATTTTATGCCTACAATTTGTACATTTTTTCCTCTGGTTGTTGTGCATCCTCCCTGTGACCACATGTGTTTTTTTCGTGTGCTCCAGTTTCCTCTCACATTCCAAAGATGTATAGGTTTGTATGTTAGTTGGCCTCTGTAAATTACCCATAGTGTGTAGGGAGTGGTCTGTGTGAACTCAATCGGCTGAAGGGTCTGTTTCAAAGGGTCTGTTTCCAAGCTGTATCACAAAACTAAATGTTATTGCATCAGTCTTAAATAGTTCATCTGACAGCCCGTTCTATCCACCCATCACCCTCTGTGTGAAAAATATTGTTTCATCATTTTATATATCTGTATAAGATCACCCTACAGCCTCCAAGGAATAAAGTCCTAGACTGTCTAAACTCTCCATATAGTTCAAGCACTTGATTCCTGGCAACATCACGTAAATCTTTTCTGCACTTTTACCAGTTTAACTGCGTCTTTCCTATAACAGGATGACCAAAACTGAGCACAACACTCCCAAGTGTAGCCTCGCCAACATCATGTACAAAAGTAAAATTACATCCCAACATCCATACTCAATTTCCTGATTGATGGAGGTCAGTGTGCCAAAAGCCTTCATCACCATCCTATCTACATGTGATGCCACTTTCAGGGAACTGTATACTTGTACTCCTAGATCTCCCTGCTCTGCAACTTTCCCACAGGCCCTACCATTCACTGTGAAGGTCTTGTCCTGGTTTGATTTCCCAAAATGCAACACCTCACATTTATCTAAATTAAACTCCATTAGCCATTCCTCAGCCCACTTGGTCAGTAACGGCATTTTTCCCAACTTTGTCTGATCTTAAAATCACAAGAAATCACGGCACAATTGCTCATCTTGTTTTTCTTCAGCCTATATCTGTAGCCCAATGAGTTATTCATATTTTTCACTGGAGAAAATTTGGGAAAAGGCCCTGCACAGAATGAAGGAGACTACCACTTGTCACACTTCACTAATTAGTATTTTAAGCATTTATTCACACTTCACTAATTAGTGTTTTAAACATTTATTCTGATTCTTTATCTCCTATATTCCAGCTAATTCCAAGACCTCCAAACAACTTTAGCAGTGTTTTTATTTTTAATAAAAACAAAAGGCAATTTTTTTTTTAATTTGCAGATTGTGTGCATGGTTTACTTCAACCTAATTGCATTTTCATTTTATTGCCTGTTATTTCTGCTGTTGTAAGCTGCATGTTCATACTCTTTAACTGAATCTTTCAGTATTTTTATTTTTAAAAAGCCGAATTAAGGTTATTATTTTTTACTTTGCAGCTTGTGTGCACAGTTTATGTCAACCAACAGAAATTTTTGGTTTAAATATTTTCAGAAATGTCTGAAACATCAAGTGCATTCTGTTGATTTCTATGTTGTTTCCTTTGTTTTTGATACTGTCGCATCCGAGATAAATGGCACCTTGGTTTTGTGAAAGCCCCTTTTGCATTGTATCTAATACTGGTTTGTGGTGCAATATGTTAAAGGGAAATCAAAATACCCATTCTCTCATCTGGCAAAGTTCCTTCGGTACCCGTTAATGTTGGTGCGCAGCAGATGTATTTGTTTTCGATATCAGCAATCCGCAAATTTAGAATTGAGCTGAGTTTGTGCAGAATCTTGGGCAAGATGGCGGCGCGATCGGAGTTTGCAGCGGCCTCTCCCAGTGAAAGTTCGGTGTTTTCGTGTGGTTTTGGAGCGAGTGGTGTGTTTGAAGAGTGTGTGTCGGAGGAGTGTGTGTATGTGCGTAAGTACGAGCGGCAGGTCCTTTTAAAAATCGGCAACAAGGCTTCTTGTTGCAACATTAACTTACGGAGCGTCCTGGTGGAGCTGAGACTTCTGCGTCACGTAGGCCCACGGAGGTGCCCACGGAGACGCGCAGGCCCATGGAGAGCCGCGGCTGCACCCGCACCTGGAGCAACACTGGTGGGGAAACATCGCAAGCGGTGTAGCAGGGGGCAGAAGCGGGGGAAGCGCGCAGGAGCCTACGCTAGGCTAAACGCGAACCCTCACAAACCGGCAGTGCCTACAGTCATGTTGGCAAATGTCCGCTCCCTCGAAAACAAGATGGACTACCTCAGAGCATGGAGAGCCTCCCAACGAAGCGTGAAGAACTGCTGTGTCTACGTCCTAACGGAGACCTGGCTGAATCAGAACATCACAGACGCTGCGATCCAGTTGGAGGGACTTATGCTATACAGAGCTGATAGAGTAGCTTCGCTAGCTGGTAAGGCAAGAGGAGGGGGGCTGGCTGTATATGTGAACAGATCATGGTGCCAGGATGCTGTGGTGACTTCCACTTACTGCTCACCCCATATAGAGCTAATGACTGTGAAATGCCGACCCTTCTACTTACCCAGGGAGTTAACAGCAGTCTTCATAACGGCCGTCTATGTACCACCGAGCGCGGACGTGAAGGATGCTATGACAGAACTCTACAACAACATCAGTGAGCAGCAGAGGGAACATCCAGATGCTTTCTTCATGGCAGCTGGGGATTTCAACCAGGCAAGTCTTACATCTGTTCTGCCTAAATTTTACCAGCATGTGAACATTGCAACCAGGGGAAAGAACAAACTAGATCTGGTGTACACCAACATTAAAGATGCATATAGAGCAGCCCCCCTCCCCCATATCGGCAACTCTGACCACCTGGCGGTTATGCTCACACCTGCATACAGACCCAGGGTGAAACAGGACAGGCCAACGGTCAAAGAAGTCAGAACATGGCCACAGGGAGCTACCGCAGCACTACAAGACTGTTTTGAAACCACACAGTGGGCCATTTTCAGGGAGGCAGCAACAGATGACAGTAGCATCAACCTCCAAGAATACACAGAATCCGTCATCGGATACATCAATAAATGCATTGATGATGTAACGGTGGTAAAAACCATCAGGAGGCGTGCCAATCAGAAACCTTGGCTAACTGGGGAAGTGTGTTCCCTACTGAGAATCCGGAATGCTGCATTCAAATCTGGGGACAACGCAGCATACAAACTGGCAAGGAGTAACCTATCCCGGGGGATCAGGGAAGCGAAGAGGCTGTATGGACAAAAACTTAACAGCCACTTCGCAAATGACAAAGACACACGTCGCTTGTGGCAGGGATTTCATACCATCACGGACTACAAGCCCCCCCCGCTGCGAATATGCCAAAACGACCCCTCTCTACCAGATGAACTGAACGAGTTCTACGCACGGTTTGAGGTTGGAAACACCACCCAGACACGTGCACTACTGCCATCTCCAAGTGACCAGTCGCTCAGGCTGTCTGCAGCCGGAGTTAAAAAGGCCTTTGCCAGCATCAACCCACGCAAAGCTGCAGGGCCGGACAACATTCCTGGATGCGTTTTAAGAGACTGCGCCGAGCAACTGAAAGATGTTTTCACAGACATTTTTAACATCTCACTCAGCCAGGCAGTAGTGCCCAACTGTCTTAAGAGTGCCACCATCGTCCCTGTCCCGAAGAAACCAAACCCAGCCTGCCATAATGACTTTCGACCAGTGGCTCTAACACCCATAGTAATGAAGTGTTTTGAGCGACTGGTTATGCTGCATATCAAAAATAGTCTACCTGCCGACCTAGACCCACTGCAGTTCGCCTACAGAGCCAACCGATCCACAGAGGACGCAGTCTCAACAACACTGAACCTCGTACTGTCACACCTTGATCGGAAAAATACTTATGCCAGGATCCTCTTCATAGACTTCAGCTCTGCTTTTAATACAATCATTCCGCTGCAGTTGGTGGAGAAGTTGGAGCTATTGGGAGTTGATGCTGGCACATGTAACTGGGTCCTGAACTTTCTGTCGCAACGGCAGCAGACAGTCAGGGTGGGCAGTAGGACATCAAAAACCATAGCCGTGAGCACTGGCTCGCCCCAAGGCTGTGTCCTAAGTCCCCTGCTGTTTAGTCTGCTAACACACGACTGTACTGCTAGACTCAACAACAACTTCATCAACAAGTTCGCTGATGACACAACAGTGGTGGGTCTCATCAGTGACAATGATGAGTCGGCGTACAGGATGGAGGTGGAGCTGCTCACAGGATGGTGCAAATCCCACAACCTCATTCTCAACGTGGGAAAAACTAAGGAGATGGTGGTTGACTTCAGGAGGGCGGGAAAACAACACCATACACCTCTGCACATCGATGGAGCTGATGTGGAAAGGGTCAACAGCGTGAAGTTCCTAGGACTCCACCTGTCAGATGACCTGACGTCCACGACCAACACCACATCACTGGTCAAGAGAGCCCAGCAGCGACTACACCCTCTCCGAAGACTACGTAAAGCAGGTCTCTCCACTACACACCTACGAACTTTTTATAGGGGGACAATCGAGAGCACATTAACCTACGGCATCACTTCCTGGTTCGGGAGCTGCAAGGCGTACGAACGGCACCAACTAGACAGGATTGTGAAGACCGCCAGCAGGATTATTGGTGCTCCACTCCCTTTCCTGCTGGACATATACAGGAAGAGATGTATCAGCAGAGCCATCTCCATCATCAAAGACCCCTACCACCCATCCCATCACATATTCTCCATCCTGCCATCTGGGAAGAGGTACCGGAGCATTAGGTGCAAAACCAGCAGGATGCTCCTCAGCTTCTTCCCGCAGGTTATAAGACTGATAAACGGACTTTTTACCCTGCCAAAGTATCGTGCACCAACCACCAACCTGGACACACTGCAGCAGAGCCACTGTCGTGCCGCTGCCGATCGGAACGCCTGTTGATGTTTACTAGAGTAGAGTGTTAATTTGTTCATGATATATGTATTTTTACTTCTATTTATTTTTTACTGCACACACTGAAATGGACACTGGTTGAGGAACGTTTTTTTGTTTCCTCTGGGTATGCGAATACTCAGGAAATGACAATAAAGATATACAATACAATACAATACAATACAATCTTAAGTATTTCGACCTGTGGATCAACATCAGCTTCCTTTGGCTTAAATGTTATTGAATTAATTCAAATTCAAAGAGACAACTAAAATGTCACTCCACATTTCAGAGGACCAAATGTTAGATTTTTTTCTGTTCCACATTCTCTTTTTTAATAATGCCAAATTAAATTGGATTGTGTTCCCGTGCCAGTGAAGTGAAAAGCCAAGATAGTTAGTTCACGATTGATAGCTGAGGGGAGAAGAAATGTCTTCACCTCGAGGGGAGGGAACCTTTAAAATTCTCTGCCCTTAGGGCTGTGGAGGCAGTCATTCAAATCCATTCAAAACAAATAATTATTGATATTTATATATTAGGATAACGGACGAAATATGGGATTAGTACAGCAAAGTGGGACTAGGATAGAAGATCTGACATGATCGTTTTGAATGATGAAGCTGGTGAAAAGACAAAATAGCCAACTCTAAGAAAATTGAAGCATATTTTTCAACGATTCTTTTCTAAAAACTTACCAATAGATTTTGTTCAAAATAATTATTGATGAAAATGTATGATACCAGAAATACCAACAAAATGCAATGAAAGTGTATTCCCAAAAATATTGTGCTGAGAGTGGTGTATCCCTTAAAAAAATTATGTAAATTATCAAATGAATACGCAATATGAAATTCCAAGATCACGGCATACGCAGAATTGTTATACTGTTTGGGAATGCTTTTATTGGCCTATCATCAGTCTACATCTGATAACGTATCACTGCATGAACTTTTAGTATTATCTGATTTATGAAATACATCCTGAAAATTGTGTGAGTTACTGGACAATTTTAATTTGGTCTGCAAAACAATATTTTGATCTGCTTTTGACAGATGACATGTATGAACATCACTTCCATGCCTAAATGGACGTAACTCAATATTGCATTTATCAATTATTTAGCAATCTTCATATTAGTGCTTTGTGTAAGAAACAATTGTTAATTTTTGCAAGATCTGGTGCATGATAAATGTATGCTGATGTGTACATTAAAAGCACAATTGAATTAAACCTGCAAATCATAGCAGTAGAATATCAAAACCTTTTGATATTCTACTGCTAGTCTTAAGTGGAAGAACATTGTACGAACACCTAATCTTAAGTGGAAGAACATTGTAAGAATATTTGTCATTTTTAACCAGCCTGAAATTATGCTTATTATTGCTAGAAATATATTCATTTATTTATAACATTAGATTTTCAATCTGAGGAAGTTGTCAAGTATCGACATTTTATGTTTTGATAGTTTTCTAATCAAGTACAAAAATAAAAATACTCCATTGATTTCTTAGGGCATTCACGCAAGTATATACCTTTGGGCCAGCCTTTCGAGCGGAAAATTCCCAAACCAGAAGACATTTAGCAGAGTTTTATATGATAGAAGCAGAACTTGCCTTTACCGAAAACCTGAAAGACATCATGGAGGTAAAGGTGCTTTGGCATATCAAGTTGTTCCTGTATTCTCTGTGTTCCCAAAGTGGTGTGTTACTTAATCTACTCAGTGCTAAGCAATGGCAGTGTGCCATAATTATCATCAACAATTGCTAAAATATATATTTGAATAATACCTATTTGCCGATTATGTTCAAGCCTTCAGCACATACGGTGCAATAGTAGCAATGCAATCTTGCTTCTGGATTAACTGCAAATAATTTTCTATTACTTTGCAACAAAGCAGAACCACAATTTCCTGGTCAAAACATTTAAAATATATATACTCTGAATATACATGGAAAATGCTGATTGCCTTGCCTATTATATCAGAGAGTTGTTGTTGGATCTGTTTTTAGATGGGGTATTTTTAAACCTACTTTTCTTCAGTAGTGTGTTTGTTTTTTAGTGTGTTCACCCATATTCCTGTGCATTTTTCTTATGATTTCTTATGATTTTCTTTCCTCATGATTCCTGAATATTTTTCACTTTGGTTTTCTTTGGTTTTCTTCTGTGTTATTCTTTGAAAATGTACACTGATTACTGAAGGCCTGCTTCATTATAGTTTTCTATTTACTAATAAACATTTCATATTAACCAGCCTCTATATTCTGTGCTTTTCTACCATGTTACATTTTGGACTTTATTTTGATCAAACAAGCCTACTGTTTCCAATAACGGCTTGGAGGTTTGTCGGCCTCGGGTCCACTACTCTTTAAACTTTAATTGAACCAATGTTCCTACTGCATTTTTTTAAACTACTCTTCCCTTCAGTGAAAACTTGTGTACTGCCTGATTCACCTCAATTCTATTGTTGATAGTGGACTTTGTCTATGGAACTGATGCACTACAATGCTGAGAACTATATTCTGCAGTCTGTATCTTCCCCTTTGCTCTATCTATTTACTTGAGTTTGAATTAATTAATTTATTTATGTATGATATATCTGACCTGTTTGGATTGCATGCAAAACACATAGCAATAATAAAGCTTAACCTAAAAAATAATGTAAAATACTAATTTTAAATAGTTTGCCATGTCCTTAAATTGATTCATGCTTTTCTGATTTTTATTTCACTCGTGCTTTCCTTTACAGGCCCATTTACTGGTATATCTATCTCATTCCACGTTTGAAAGCACTTACTGTAGGCTTTGATTTCCTCTTTTAGCTTGTGTATTTCTTTTCAGCATTAGCCGTTTTATTTTGTATCTTTTCATTTTACAGCGAATAGGTTTACAGGATTTACTTTCATATTGTAATCCATTTTGCTTTAATTTCATCTTTAATTTACATCTTGCCTCATTTGCACGTGGAACTCATGGGATATGCATTGGCCTTATGCTAAACACCACTTTGCATATTCCACAGTATAAAATGGACCATAGATGGATCATTGTTCTTGGTATTACTTGCAGTCTACATTGACTGTATATTTGTAATTTTTGACAAATTAACACCAGAAAGCTAAAAGTTTTAAATTCATCTCGGTATGAGAGCACAAGTAGATGGGTTTAGGTTTATTATTATTCATTTATTATTTAGGTTATTATGCATTAAAGTAGGTGGGTTTAGGTTTATTATAGTCACATGTAGAGAGGTACAGTGGAAAACATTGTTTTGCGTGTTATCAATTCAGATAATATCATACTTAAATACAGTCAAGCCAAACTCAAGTACAATAGGTAGAGGGAAGGAAAAGATACACCTTATAAAATATAGTTCTCTGCATTCTAACAAAACGCTTCGACAAAGTCCATTATTCACATGAGGTAGAGGAGAATCAGACTGTACCCTAGCTTATGCAAGAACCACTTAGAAGCCTGATAATAGAGGGGAAGAAGCTGTTCCTGCGACTGGTGGTGCATGCTTTTAAGCTTCTATATTTTCTGCCCGATTGTAGCGGGAAGAAAAAGGAATGACTCGGGTGGGAAAGGTCTTTGATTATGTTGGCTGCTTTCCTGAGGTACCGTGAAGTGTTAATGGAATCTATGGTGGAGAGTCTGGTCTGTGTGATGGACTGGGCTACATCCACAACTCTCTGAAATTTCTTGCAGGCTTGGGTAGAGCTGTTCCCAAACCAAGCTGTAATGCGTAACCACAACGGGCATTTGTAGAAGTTTATAAGTATTTTTGGAGACGTGAATTTTCTCAGTCTCCTATGGGAATTGAGGTGTTGATGTGCCTCCTTGGCTGTCGCTTCAATGTGGTTGGTCCACAACTGATCATTAGTAATATTTACACCAAGGGACGTGAAGCTCTCAACCAGTTCTACTTCAACACATTTACACTGATTGGCATGTAGTCTACTACGCTTCCTGAAGTCGATAACTAGCTCTTTTGACTAACTGACATTGAGAGGTTCCACCATGTTACTAAGTTCTCCATCTCCTTCCTGTACTTCATCTCATCATTGTTTGAGAACTGACCAACCACAGTGGTGCCATCTGCATTCTTGTAGATGGAGTTAGAGCTGAATTCGGCTGCACAGTCGTGAGTGTACAGGGTGTACAGTCGGGGACTGATAACACATCCTTGCGGGGCAAAGGTATTGACAATTATTGTGGAGGAGATTTTGTCACCTGTCATCATTGTGGTCTGTGGGTCAAAGTTAAGGATCCAGTGGCAGATGGAGGTGCTGATTCCGAGATCCTACAAATATTGGGCTAAGTTTGGATGGGATTAAACATAGAAAACAGGTGCAGGAGTAGGCCATTCGGTCATTCAATATGATCATGGCTGATCATCCAAAATCAATTAAGGTGTTTAAGGCAGAGCTACAGTCAATAAATACGTGTCTGATGTAGGTAATCTTATTGTCTAGGTGTTCCAGAGATGAGTTTAGGACCAGGGAGTTGCCGTCTGCTGTGGACCTGTTGTGACAGTCAGCAAACTGCAGTGGATCAGCAGTCTGGGAGGCTGGGGTTAATGAGTGCCTTCACTAGTCTCTCAAACCACTTCACGATGGTGGATGTCAGAACCATTAGACATAGCAACCTTTTTATTTGGATCTGTAAAATGTCAGAGTGATTTTTCACATTTTTATTACTTTCTCCCAGTAACTTTTCTAAAATAATTCTTCTTTGTCTTTTTTTCTTTCCTAATCTATCCATCACTTAAGCCGTCGAAAATTCATTAATCAGCATATTGTACATGGATAACTTCATCACTGAACCCAAATAAATATTAATGCCATATTATTTAATACTGTAAAGAGGCCAAATTGAGTATGAAATGCAGTAGTTATAGATTACTCAGGAAAAGTGATGCCTTTTTGATATTTTGTATTTAGTTTTGACGATTGCTTTGCAGCTTCATTTTAATTATACCAAAATGGTACTTTGTCTGCCCTTAATTTTGACAGTGTTCTTTTCTCCTCCAGGTGATGGAGCAACTCTTTAAGACTGTAACATCTGACATTCTTTCCAAATATCCAGAAGATGTTCAACTCTTCCACAAAGATGTTGCGCCAGGACAAGAGGTCTGCACATTCTGCATCAAATCTTTACGTTGATATTTTCTTCACCAGTGTTTATAGAAGTGCAAAGATAAAGTTAAATGTGATCTTGTGGCGTCAGCGGATAGACAGACCACTTATGGTCGAACCATGTCAGTGGTTACGAGGGCTGTCACATGACACCATGAGTGTCCTGCTACATAAGCATATCTCACCTGGAGATCACCCCAGTCAACAGGTAGCTGAGCTCGAGACAACACCCGCACTCAGCTGCAGCAGCAATGACATTATTATGTTAGAGGACCAAACTGTATTTCAAACCTATTTTCTCACGGAATAAAGCAACTGTTTATTCACCGGAGGTAGACAAAAATGCTGGAGAAACTCAGCGGGTGAGTTTCTCCAGCATTTTTGTCTACCTTCAATTTTCCAGCATCTGCAGTTCCTTGTTAAACATGTTTATTTACCACGTTTGGTGCCGTAACAAACGGTATTTTTTGCCGCTATTTTTTCTTCTTCTGTGCTTTGATCGGCTTTTGTTAAAAGTTCCTGGTTTAATGAAAGTTTTCCACAGTGAAATACAAAATAATGGAAAATTCCTGCACACACAGCTTCGAAGGGATCACAACCTATATATTATTTGCTGTCTACATACTTGTTTGACTTGTTTACAATTTTGAATGATTTCTATTTTTCTTGGAGCCTTGATTGTTTAGTGTTGGTACTGTAAAGATTTATCATGTGCACATGAGAAAACTTGAACATCCTTTGTGTTTAACTTATGAACATTTCTAATCACTTTTTATGGGTCATTACCCAAGAACATAAGAACTTGCATGCAAATATATATTTATGTAGGTTAACCTGTTCAGTTTCTGAGCTAGTATAATGCTAAGAATTGTAAAATGATTCAGAGAAACTTTTTCAGATGTAATAACATCTTGGCTACATTAGCAGGATATGGCTATAATATTTGGCTCATCTGATCATTCAAAGCCTTACAGCTATCTATAGATTGGCTATTGCATGTTAGCCAATCAGAATGCTTGGTAATACTAGATATGGCGATTATGTTTAACCCCATTATTATTTACTTGTTATAGTTTGAAATGCCCTAATTGGTTTTTCATTTATACAAGAGATGTAGATTGGCTATTGCATGTTAGCCAATCAGAATGCTTAGTAATTATAACTGCCTAATTATAACATTTATACTGTAAGACTCGCCCACTGCTTGCCAGTAGCAGTAGCAGCAGTAGTGAGAAAGTATGATGTACTGCCTAGATGATGTAGACCTGAACAAAAAAGATGCTTGTGCTTCAACCTGTGTGAGACTAAAGGGCCTGTCCCACCAGCATGCGATTGTATGCGTCTAGCGCGACCAAAAATGGTGGCTTGAGGCATACGGCCTCGCGGGGCCAGTCCCACTTCCAACCGCGGAGGCGTATGGAGTTATGCGGGGCTGGTCCCGACATCATACTCACCAATCAGTTGGGCAGGAGGCAGGCCGACTGAATTTGGACGTCGCACGGCGTCGGGCGGTTACGTCATCACGCAACGGCATGCCGGGCGGTGACGCTGTCGAGACGCTGCGTACGGCCTCAATGTGGCTGCGGGCCGACAGGCCGTTGCCGCGCTGAATTTTTGGACAGTGTCAGTTTTTCGGAGCCCCGCGCGATGTCGGGACCAGCCCCGCACAACTCCATACGGCTCCGGCGATCGAAGTGGGACCGGCCCCGCGAGGCTGTACGGCTCAAGCGACCACGTTAGGTCGCTCTAGCTGCATGCTGGTGGGACAGGCCATTAAGGTATTTACATGTGTGAGATTAGGCTCTTTACAGGTTGAAGCCGTTTTACATTGCCCGACAAAACTCAGAAACCCTGCTTGGCATCAACGCATGCCATGACCTGGGGCTGTTTTATTTCGGGAGTGCTGTTCACAAACCCAACTCTTTGAAATGCAAGCTCCAGGTTCCAGACACCACCTACGTCGGTCATGCATGCACCAGCAACGGATTTAGACCTAATCCGTCAAAGGCTGCAGCCATCAACAAGCTGCCAGCCCCAACCGACGTTGCCAGTTTACAGCGTTTCCTCAGCATGGTCAAATACCTGGGAAAATTCATTCCCAACCTCAGTGTACGTTCTGCTCCTCTACGACAATTAACCGACAAGGACAATGTATGGTCATGGGACTCCCTACACCAAAGAGCCTTTGAGACATTAAAACTACAGCTAGCCAGCACACCTACACTGGCATGCTACAACCTCAACCTGCTAGTCACCGTTACCTGTGGTGCTTCCCAGTAAGGTCTAAGCGCAGCGTGCCTACAAACAACCATCGACGGAAATGTGATGCCTATCTCCTACGCATCACGCGCCTTAACAGACACTGAACAATGCTCTGCTCAGACCAAGAAGGAACTGCTTGCAGTTGTTTTCGCTTGTTCAAAATTCAAAGACTTTATTTCTGGCAAAGCCTTCACGATCGAGACTGACCACCAGCCACTGGTCACCATCCTGAACAAGCGCATCCATGCCGTCCCATCTCGTCTAAAACGAAGGATGATACGGCTACAGCAACTTGACTCGTATTGTCTGCAAGAAAGGTGAAGACCTGCACATTGCAGATACGCTCTTTAGAGCCCCGCGCACCACTAGGGAACATCACCCTAACGAACAGGACAAACTCTCAGTCATCAGCAATAACCAGTCACCGCATAGCAGCAGGAGCTCATCTCGCCCCTGCCATGGTCATCACTGGCCGCTGACATCTTTGAGTGGCACGGAAAGCACTACCTAATTTTAGTGGACTCCTACTCGAAATGGTTCGAGATTGATTTACTGCCAACGATCACCTCGAAAATAATAATCCAAAAACTGAGAATCCACCTTTCCGTACATGGGGTGCCCGCCCGCCTTCAGACTGACAACGGAATTCATTTCACCAGCCGACAGTTCAAGGACTTTGCTAAACGGTGGGACTTTCAACACATCACCAGTAGCCCAGAATACCCACAGTCTAACGGACTTACCGAACGTGCTATTCGGAGCGCTAAGCAACTCATGGAGCGCTCCTACTTAGCCAAATCTGATGTTTACCTGGATCTGCTAAACCTACGAAACATTTCAAGGGACAACGGTAGCGGCTCCCCCGCCCAGCGACTAATGTATCGAAAGACGTCCTCCACTGTCCATTTCACAGTAACAGCTGCAGCCGTAGTCCACCGCTGTGATACAGAAGCATGTGCAGTTCAAACAAGGCACGCGTTCCAGTGACAAAACCAACAAACTATTAACACCACTTGTACAAGGACAAGTGGTGCACCCGAAAAAGGACAAAGGACATACTAATCAGGAACCTCGCTCCTACCTGGTCGGGGTCAATAGCGTCCTCCACGAACGCAACTGTCAACATCTCCTTCCTGTGAAGGAACGTCGTCCAGCGCCCCCGGGTCCTAGTGCCCCACCGCTCGTGTTCAAACCCGCGATTGTTGCAGCTGTTCCTTCACCTGCCGCGAGTGTGTCTGTCCACTCCCCGCGTCGGCCTGTCCCTGCGTTCCCGATTGTAACTGGTTCCCTGGACTTCCTGCGACAATCTAACCCCTGTCCTCTGGCGGCACTCCCCTCCGTGTCCATTGGGTGTCACGGGATGTTACCATCCCCAGCTTCCATTTTTTTGGAAGAAAGGGGATAAGACAGCCCCACCACATAGGCCATCCATTATATATGGTGATTGTATTTAACCCCAGTATTATTCCCGCGGTTTAAAATGCCCTAGTTGTAGATTGTAGATTGTTTATCAGTTTAAAACGCCCTAGCTGTTCTTTTCATTTATACAAGAAGAGATGTAGATTGGCTATTGCATGTTAGCCAATCAGAATGCTTAGTAATTATAACTCCACCTAATTATAACATTTATACTGTAAGAACTCGCCCACTGCTTGCTAGTAGCAGCAGTAGTGAGAACGTATAATGTACTGCCTAGATGATGTAGACCTGAACAAGAAAGATGCTTGTGCTTCAACCTGTGTAAGACTAAGGTATTTACATGTGTGAGATTAGGCTCTTTACAATGGACATGTCAGGAACATTTCACTTCCTCTGTTTGTAGTATCCTGGTGTCATTTAATTTCTACAAAACGTTTTGTATCAAATCAGTAATCTTTTTTTTTTAAATAAGCCGGAGGAATTTAGCTATCGGGAGCATCAACAGAGAGAGAAGCTGTTACGCTTTTGTCAATGCCCTCATTTGCAGGGAATTCCAGAAATGAATAGATTTTGAGCAAATACCAAGATCAGAAAGGTGTGTTGGTAGTGCAGAAAAAGAACAAAAGAGTAGGTAAATCTAATGCAGTGGTGGGCCATGTGAGTGGTTGGGTGAAGTGATTTATTGACGAGGGATGATGATGCACTTAAGGATAGTAATAGTTATTCATTAAAATACCCGAACTGGCGAGCTTAAAACATTTTAGGAAAGCTGCTGTTCAACTTTCTGTAAAATGAATAATTTTATTTTTATATTTTTAGGAGAGAGTAGAACGGATGCTCAAAAATCCATTTCACATGTAAGTGAATTACTTAAACACCTTGGCCATAATGCTTCTTATGAATTAACTTTTTGGTTTTGTTAAAGATATATATTGTTTGGATCTCTTCAATTCCACAGATGGCAATTTTTGGATTCATTTTTAAAAGTATTATTTATGCGGATTCCTGTTTGACATTTTTAAATGGAACTTTAGCGCAATTGTAATCGGAGGAATATGGTGGCCTTTAAATATAGGAATAACTAATCTGAATGTTTATCCATGTTAAAACATGTTCAATGTAATTGTAATAATTTAATTTTTAGGCTTTCCTATACTGAAGCAATTGACATTTTGCAAAGAAGTACGGAAACCTTCAAGTTTGAACCCAAGGTACAAAAAAAAGACTTGAACATGAATTTGTGAGCATATGTGCTACTTGATAACGAAAATGTAACCATAACTAATAGACTGCTTTTCCATTGCAACTGCCAAGCTTATTAAGGGAAAAACATTTCATTTATCAGTACTGCTTCTGTTAATGGTTTGGTATATAGAGGTTTTAAGGGGATGATCAAAAAATAAGATTCATTCAAAATTATGGTGCATTTAACAATTTCTGACTAATTACTCCCCCTGTGGATCACACTTTCTTGAATTGTTTTTGCAAATACATTTGAAGAAGAAAAAAATAAACCTATGTTTTCTCACAGTATACATTTGTGTACTATATGTGTAAGAAGTATATTGATATTTATTATTCACATTCAACATTCTTTTATTAGCTGTATTCACGTCTTCAGATCTTCAGTGTTCTTCTTCCTCGGGCTATTTTCTTTTCTTCATTTACTTTATTCTCATATCAAAATTCTGAGAAAGACATAGACACAAAATGTTTAAGACATTTTGATTGCCGCAGCCAAATAGTTACAGAGCGGTTTTGTTAGCAGTGCTTGCAATTTTTTAACACACAGCCTATGGGGTACATACCGAAGATAGAGAAGCTGGAGTAACTCAGCGGGACAGGCAACATCTCTGGAAAGATGGGTGACGTCTCGACCCGAAATGTCACCCATTCCTACTCTCCTGTCTGTCCCTCTGTCCCACAGATGCTGTCTGTCCCTCTGAGTTACTCCAGCATTCTGTGTCCATCTTTGGTTTAAACCAGCATCTGCAGTTCCTTCCTTCACTATGGGGTGCATAGACTTGTTTTGTTCATGGGATGAGACCCACTCTCCTGTATTTAGTTTTAATCTGTATCATGCTTTAATATAAGGAAATCTATCGCAGAATGTTGATTGCTTTGTGCCAAATATTCTTCTTGCGTTGTTTCTGTGAGTGAATTATTTTAATAAATGACTGAGATATTTCTAATTATTGAAGAAAACTCTTTTATTTGGGGGTTCCAGACTTGTAATGTGTTAGAAAGACACTTTTAGAAGCATATCCAGTGCATAATTTGGCTTTTTTTTTAAAGAATTAGTCATACAGCAAGGAAACACGCCCTTCAGTCCAACCTGTCCATGCCAACCAAGATACCCCATGATGACCAAGATGCCCCATCTAAGCTAGTCCATTTGCCCGTATATTTGGTACACATCCCTCTGAACCTTTCCTATCCATGCACCTGTTCAAGTGTCTTTTTAAATATTGTTATTGTACCTGCCTCTTCTGGCAGCTCATTCAATATATCCACCACCCTTTGAGTAAAAAGGTTGCCTGTTGGGTCTCTATTACATCTTTTCCCCTCCCACTTTTAACCTGGGTCTTAATCCTATCCTGCTTAAAAGACTCCGTGCAACCACCCTATCAATTCCCCTCGTGATTTTATACACCTCTATAAGATCACATCTCAGCCTCCTTGTGCTCAAAGGAATAAAGTCTTAGCTTGCTCAACTTCTCCCTGTAGCTCAGGCCCTTGAGTCCTGGCAACATGCTCGCACATCTTCTCTGCACTCTTTTCAGACTAATAACATTTTTCTATTCTAACTTGCACATATGCTATTGGAAAGAAAAGTGTTTCATTAAATGGTGATGTTAGCCAATTTGAATCAAGCTAATATAAAATATTTCTGTCTTTATCTGATCTGCAGGAAATGCTAATCTCCAATTGCACTTTAACTACAATATCACGTGCATGGGAGGTAGTTTAAGATGCCTAGTCTTTGTTTTTTGAAGCTCAAAAGTTATTTTTAAAGCAGTTTAAAAAGTCAATTTAACATTTGGCTAAAAAAATAATCTTTATGTAGATTTGAAATGTGATTGACATCAAATGAGTGGAGAGAACTGCCGACTAAATTCTTTAGATCTAGGTACATTAAATTAATGTTGAAATAACTATGGACTGTCATCTTTTACAGTGGGGCAATGACCTACAGACTGAGCATGAGAAGTATCTGGTGCAGCACTGTGACGATATCCCTGTTTTTGTAATTAATTATCCTTACGACATCAAGCCTTTTTATGCCAGAGATAATCAGGATGGACCTCAACATACAGTAAGCAGAAAGAGTATGATTTATGTTGAGTATGATTGTATTTAACATTACCCATTGATTCATCCATTGAAGGGCCGAATGACCTACTTCTGCACCTATTGTCAATGTATCTATGTATCATTGATCCTCCAAATTCTGACTGCATTTGGGTCTTTTTAAGCTGAATCTTGCCTGCAGCTGATGTGTACATAGCAATCATTTTAAAGATTGGAAAATATATTTTGAGAAGCCAAATGAAATAATTGAAATGTACTGCAGCACACAGCATTATGTTTCCTTGCTCCCTTTAATTTTAACTGTCTTTGGAAATTAATCTGAACAGCATTAAGATGTCCAGTGGAAATAATGATCGAAAAGGTACTTGCATTGGATGATATCATTGTTGATATGCATCCAAGCCAGGTGTAAACAGGGATAGACAGACTCTCACTGGATCCTGGTGCAGTGAGGTCTCTGTGGTGAATGAGTCTCGTGGGATGGTCCTGAGGCCAGGCCCCTAGAGCATCTTGGACAGATTTAGACTAAAGGCAAGGCTGAGCCCAACACTTTGTCACCTAGCAAATTTAGTCGTTTTTTTAATGTCTTTAATCATAATCATACTTTATTAGCCCAGTTTGTTTTGCAACATATGAGAAATTTGATTTGCCATACAGTCATACCAATAAAAAGCAACAAGACACACAAAATACATTTTAACATAAACATCCACCACAGTGACCTCCACATTCCTCACTAAAATGGAAGGCAAAAAAAAGGTTAAATCATCTTCTCTTCCCTTTGTTCTGCTGCTGTCAGGGGCCTCGAACCTTCCTTTGACAGGACGATCTTGGCTCCTGTAATTGAGCACTGCTGCACTGTGTTTAGATCTTCCTTCACAAAATATAATCTTGTTGACCTCCAGCTTGTATTTTTTTTTCTGAATTGAGATAGTTTTATGATTTTAAGCAAATACATTTGATTTATTAATTTATAAATTGATTTATAATTGATTTATAAATGTTTGCAACTATATAGTGAAGTATTATTGAATAACAATTTTGAGCAGTAGTTAACTGCGAATGAAATCGATATACAATTTTTTTTACTGTTACATTGTTATTTCTGATTAATTTTTTCTTGCAATCCTATTGCCATGTATTTTCAACAAAAGTATTACGTATCGTAAAAATTAAAAATGTTTATGGATGTGATTGAGTCTTCAATTTATTATGAGGGAAACAAGCCTGTTTGGTAATTTATTTCCCTTGAAGCTAGTAGTACAGGACATTTATTTGTAATTGTAGTTTAGTAAATATTGAAAACCTTGCGTTTTGAAAACAATATTGTCAGTGGGTTGCAATTTACCTGAGTCTGGCTTAGTAATGTCTATGTAAGGCATGTTATACATGACCCCTCTTCAAGCAAGATAAAATAACTAAGTTTGCCTTAATTTGAAGTACAATTTATAAACCTCTGTGTTCTGTGATATTGCTTGCTAGGTGGCAGCAGTGGATCTTCTAGTGCCTGGAATAGGAGAATTATGTGGTGGTAGTTTAAGGGAAGAGCGACTTGATCTGCTGCGATCCCGTCTAAAGCAGTAAGTGTAAATGCCATATGTACTTATTAAACACCAAAAACATCACTTGAATAATATTGTAAGTTTAACAGACACGTGTGTTCATTCTTTCAGGCTATTATTTAATGTATTGCTTAAGAAAAAAGGTTTTCAACTGTGCATGTGGGCTGATTGATGTAGGGAAAAAATGAATTTTTAGGCATAAAAATGACAGGATTGATTCATAAATGTTCACAATAATTCAGTGAAGTATTATTGAATAACAATTTTGAACAGTAAATAAAAATCTCAAGAAATGTATGTTTGTTCCTTTAAAAAAATAATCTGCCGTCCGAAATATCCAGTAATCTTCTATTTCAACTTTAGGAAGAAATTGGACATGTTATTGAGGGCAATTAACACATCTAGCTTCTTAATTCCCCCTCTGTCCTCTGTGCAACATGTATTACTCTTGCATCTTACAATTTGTAATGTCAACTAGCCACGGGTTTGATATATATGACCAATAACCATTTACTAACGCAAGAGTTAGCTTTGCTTTCATTTTGACTGTGTTTGAACTGTGCATAGATTAATAGATTGGAAATTTTTCCTTGGTAAGTACTGCAAATTGAAACTAGAAATTTCAGTTTCATGTGAGCACTTCCCTCCAACATGAAGTTGAATATTTTGAGGTAGAACACCCATATTTAAACAGTTGTGGGAGGTGATTCAGCTGATATAGATTCATTCAATTTTCATGAATGTAGAATTTTATCCTTCATCTGACGAATGTATCTAAATGAGATAACTTTACCCAAACTAGCTACATTATTTCTCATCACTCACCCCTCGTACATAATGCACTTTTAATTATGCAGTGTTTCTGTGAATTTGAGTAAAGTGGCACTCTATCCGAACTCTTGAATTTTATGTAACTAACAAACTTGAATCAGGAGTACTAATACTAGTTCCATTGTTTTTCTATGCAATCAATGTAATCAACAAACAAGGGGGACATTGGGTCCATTTCAGCAGCCATCGGCTATTGCGTCAATCTTATCGCCCACTCCTTTTCCATGTTCCTCTCTAACTAATGCTCTTTTACACGCTCATCGTCTCCCCACTGATCCAAGTGAAGAAATAATTTACAGGAGCCAATAAAGCTCCCAGCATGTCCTTAGGATGTGGAAAGAAACTGGGGCATTCAATAGACAGCCATGCAGTCTTGGGGAGAACCTGCGTATTCTACACCACCACCATCACAATCTCGAGGCACTGTAGAACCTGGGTCTCTGGAGCTCTGCTGTGGCGACTCTTGCTTTGCCTCCATTCTGCCCTTTAGAAATATGTTAACTCTAACTCCCCTGTTTCATATTTTAGGGTTGGAATATAAATATCAAACTTTGAGTGGCCTTTCACACACAAGCAATAATTTTGAAAAATTGCTGCAGCAAGTAAGAATTTCATTGTTCTATCTGGGACATATGACAATGAAACATAATGTTTGGGACACAGACCCATCATTTATTTATTTGCCTCTGTACTCCACAATTTGAGATTTGTAATAGAAAAAATCACATGTGTTTAAAGTGTACATTGTCAGATTTTAATAAAGGCCATTTATATACATTTTGGTTTCACCATGTAGAAATTACAGCAGTGTTTACACATAGTCCGCCCCATTTCAGGGCACCATAATGTTTGGGACACAGCAATGTCATGTAAATGAGAGTAGTCATGTTTAGTATTTTGTTGCATATCCTTTGCATGCAATGACTGCTTGAAGTCTGCGACTCATGGACATCACCAGTTGCTGGGTATCTTCTCTGATGATGCTCTGCCAGGCCAGTATTGCAGCCAACTTTAGCTTATGCTTGTTTTGGGGGTTAGTCCAGTTTTCTCTTCAGCATATAAAAGGCATGCTCAATTGGGTTCATCCTCTGTATTTCTGTTCATGAAGTCTTCTGCGGACAGTGGTCATTGACAAATTAAGATCTGACTCCTGAAGAGTGTTTCTGATCTGTCGGACAGATGTTTGGGGATTTTTCTTTATTGTAGAGAGAATTCTTCTGTCATCAGCTGTGGAGGTCTTCCTTGGCCTGCTAGTCCGTTTGCGATTAGTAAGCTCACCACTGCTTTCTTCTCAATGATGTTCCAAACGGTTGATTTTGGTAAGCCTAAGGTTTGGCTGATGTCTCTAACAGTTTTATTCTTGTTTCTCAGTCTCATAATGGCTTCTTTGACTTTCATTGGCACAACTTTGGTCCTCATGTTGATAAACAACAATAAACATTTCCAAAGGTGATGGAAAGACTGGAGGAAAGACTAGGTGCTGAGAGCTCTCTTATACCTGCATTAAGGAGGCATTTAAATACACCTGAGCAATTACAAACACCTGTGAAGCCATGTGTCCAAAACATTATGGTGCCCTGAAATGGGGGGACTTTATATAAACACAGCTGTAATTTCTACATGGTGAAACCAAAATGTACAAAAATAGTATTTAATAAAATCTGACAATGTGCGCTTTAACCACATATGATTATTTTTTTCTATTACAAATCTCAAATTGTGGCAAATAAATAAATGATGGGTCTTTGTCCCAAACATTATGAAAGGCACTGTAGATGCATTGTAAGAATTCACAATGTTCTTCTTTTGACCCTGCAATGTCATGTACAAGAATGTACTACATTTGGTACAGAGATTTTTGTAAACCCTAGACATAATACCTTGGCCAGCCTTCATACTGTAATTAAAGATGCATTATCATCCGAGTGGTGAAGTGAACAGTAATTGAATCTTAGAGCTATCTTGGTTCTCATTGTGACCTCTGTCTCCAAGCAGCCTTCCTTGAGCAATGAGACCATCAGAGCTCTTCAGAGTCGAATGTTTGTGTGTTATTTTTATTTTATTAACTTGAGCATATGAGAGAGATTTCTGATTGGCTTTATGGTCAATCAATATTCACAGAGGTTTGGGGATGTCACGGACAGCTGTGAGAAACTCCCAGGAATTTATCCAGAGCATTACCAATTTCATATACTTTGCCAATCTGTTTTTAGCAGAATAAGTTATGGTGGAGTGTTTTGTTTAAAAGGGAACGCATATTCATTAAAATTCCATTCATCTGCTTTTTGAAATCACAATGGTTTGGCAGCCTAAGAAAACATAAGAAATGTTTCTTGCATTTTCTTACCAATTCATCGGGCCCTTGTCCTTCACTTCTTATAAACCTAGCACTCACCTCTGCCTACTTTCCCTTTAATGTCACAAGGCCCTGTTTTGCTATCTCTTTAATCTCACTGGTTCACTAAAAAAAAAGATACCACTGTGTAACATCTTGGAGAAAAAGTGAAGTAAAAGTGGATTGTGGATTGAAGTAAATGTTTCCTATGCTGTGCGGCCCCAGTGAGTCCAGGACTTGGAATCTATTTATTAGTTCCAGGGCTCAGATGAGACGCATCAGCGACTCATTGGAAAAGAAGAGGCAGCCCTTATTTAGAGCCATAGAGCATGGAAGCAGGCCTTTTTGCCTAACTTGCCCATGCTGACCCTATCCAAAATAGAGGATTTGGTGCTGGCCACCACTAGAACATGTCATACTGTAGCCATAGCACTGTGATCCTTTCAAAGATGTCATACCTTCATACATAATTACCCTAATATCCCATGCCGTCAACCAGCATGCAATGGCCCCTTTGGCCCAACCCTGCCGACCACAATGCTTCATCTACACTATTCCCACCTGCCTATGTTTGGCAGATTTCCCTCTGAACATTTACTTTCCATGCACCTGTCTTAATTTCTTTTAACCATTATTATAGTACCTGCCTCAACTACCTCTGACAGCTCGTTCCATATACCCACCACTTTGTGTTCTCCTTCCGTCTTTTCAGATTTACAAACTGCAGGTAGTCAAGCATACATGCTTACCTCTGCCCACTCCCACTGAATTACAATCTTGCTGTATTCCATCTTTATTTTGGACACAGAAGAACAGTATTCTGAATGTGGAAGAATACCAATAGAGAGAGGGTTCGCAGTTGTTTAAATTTACACTCATTGCCACCACACCAGCTACTGGAATAACATAAGTAAAATCTCCTTCTGGTGAGATATCATGCTTAAGCTTGCCTGCATTGTAGAAAGGGAGAAGGTGCAGATATCAAATAAATGTAGGGTGATGTCACATGAGTTTTGTTGCAGAGAGCTTTGATGTATCCTGCAGTGGGAGTTTAGGGAATAATGGTTATTGTATTGAAAACGTGCCAAATATTCAGTATTTAATGTCAAGGAGTCTGGCATCTACTCGGCTTAGGACTTTGCTCATCCTTTGCAGAGTGGAAGAGCATTTAAAGCCCATTTACACACATCTAAAACCTGCCACAATGCAATGTTGCAGCTTTCATCACTGCACAGGCAGCAATCCATCCAACACTTGAATACATCTTGAAGCGGTACAAAAATCATTAGGCGTGATCTTTGAAAGACTGGCATCTGGAAAAGTAAAAACACTAACAACAAAATAAATTAAGATATTTTAACATATGGAATTTTCTGGTCAGCTCAGTTTTGTGGTACTGGATTACTGCCAGCATTTAAAAAAAAAAAAGTCAAATAAAAAAATCCAGTGTATAAAAGTCACTAGTTTGAAATCTATGTCTTGACTTTTGGGTGATTTAATTGAATATCATCTTGTTTACCTAATAATCAAGTTTCTTTTATGGCGCATTTCGTGATTTTATGTTATTCCTTCCAGTTTCAGTTTAGCAATCATTGTCAATACTTCCAAAGGTTGATAATTCATCTGGACTAATGCAAGGTTTGCATTCCTGTTTCCTCTTAACAGTTATTCAACAAATTATCTTGCAACCTCATTTGTTATCTGGTGAAGTCGAAAGCAGCTGCATGTGCTATTGCCTGCTTTTATACTTCAATATCAAGCGTTACTTTGAAATGCAACTGGTCAAGACAAATACAAATGGGATTTTTCTTGATGAGGACAAAATCTCCCCGCTCTGTTGTCCTTTTGAGAAAATTGGTCATAGATTGGCATTATTGGATGGGGAAGAGGTCACTATGTACTACATGAGACCTGTACTACATGGGACCTGAAATGGCAAAAAAAAAATGTATTCTTCAAGTTTCTGTTAAAACTTAGAAAAACTTTGTTGTGATGCGACAGCAAAAGATTGAGCCATACTTTGTTCTGTTGCAGGCATGGTCTTCCAGACACATATCAATGGTAAGGAGTTTAAACTGTATTCATAAAATTGTAACAAAAAAAATGCCTAAACTTCTGATAGGAGTATAATTATAATATCTGTTTTCTTTTAAATTAGAGTTTTGTTTGAATTCCTGAAATTGACCACAAGGTCTTGATCATTGACAACTTTCTCTTCCTTATCCAGTTCACAGAAACTCTCCAGCTACCTGCTTTCATCCATTTACCCAAGAAAGTAAACCTCTCCTTTGAATACTCATTCCATAAAAATACCTACCGTCTCTCATCAAACATCTTCATTCCTATTCTTACCGATGGCCATTCCTCCCATCCCATAATAATTTATATGCCTCATGCTTTGAGACAACGCTGAAAATTCTAGTTTATTGTCACCTGTACCAAGGAACAATTAAAAGCTTTTGTTGCATGCTAGCCAGTCAGTGGAAAGACAAATCATGTTTACAATTGAGCCAGTAGGTCTTGTATTTACTGAGACTTGCAGACTTTTACAATTATTTTCATGGCAAGGGACAGTTTCTTTCCAGCTGTTATCAGCTGGAAAGTTCTGAACTACTATCTACCTCATTGGTGACCCACTGGAGTATCTTTGATCAGGCTTTACTGACTTTATCTTTCACTAAATGCTAATCCCTTATCATGTACTGTATTTGTATACTGTGAATAGCTCAATTGTAATCATGTTTTGTCTTTCCACTGACTGGTTAGCACGCAACAAAAGCTTTTAACTGTACCTTGGTACAGATGACAATAAATTAAAATTGAACTGAAACTGAACTGTCTAACTTCTGGCCAAAGGCATTGTGCCAACAAGCTGCACCTTGCTTCTTACCTCCACTTATTCTCATAACTGCAACAAGCTCATGAAATTCTTCAACTGTAAAATTGAGAATATAAGACTGCAATACATCTTCCTCTTACCTCAACTTTCTCATCTGCTTTAGTTTTGATTTTGAATCATTTTTAATTTTTTTCCCGCCTACTCCCTACATTCTCCAAATTTCCTCTTTCATGTGATCAACCTCCTCACTGTTTGTCCTTCCTGTTAACTGACATTGTTACAGTATCCTTTCCTGTTATCTTTTATATTTAACCTTGGCAAAGCTTGACAGCGCTGAATTTTAAATCTTCTGTCCATAGATGCATGCACAAACCTGAAACTGAGCTGTAACTCCCACACAATCCATCATTTAGATAACTCCAATGTTGTACAAATTGGGTGGTTTATCATTTTATTTTCTTTAATCCAGTTACATGCATCAAAACACTTTTTCTTACTATTTTTATTTTCAAGCCCAACTAAAGGATTTGCTTCTTATGTTTGGACAGCAGTGTACAATACCATAAAATCTAAAAATGTTTATGTCTAATTTAATAAAAATATTTGATTCTGCAATAATTTTGCCAAATAGATGATGATCTTACTTAATGGAATTCTCAGCTTTAATTGACACATTGAGGTTAATTCACTCATGTTGTTCATGATGCTTCTGCTTTTGAATTTAATTCATTTTTTGTAGGTATGAGGAAGTTCATCAGTTTGGATCAGTGCCACACGGAGGATTTGGAATGGGATTTGAGCGTTATTTGCAGTGTGTCTTGGGTATTGAGAACATTAAAGATGTTATTCCATTTCCAAGATTTTCTCACTCTTGCATTCTATAGTAATTTTTTATAGGGATTAATGATATATTTTTTAAATGTTTTCATTTAAATAATAGATTTCAGATTTGCCAACTAGTATTGTTTTCGACTGTACAGTATTTTAACTGAAATATTATGTATTTATGTTTGCATTCAATACTGGGGAATGTGAGTAATCTTGTAATCAAGCATCAAAATTAAAAGCATTTAAATAAAATGGAAGTAAAAAATCAAAACTGTTTAGTGGTAACAATTATTGTCCTCATTTCTCATAAATGTTGGAATACTCCACGATATTCCCATTTTATACCCTCTTAACTGCATCAAAAGCTTACAGGAAATTCTCACATCAGAGTACAAATTAGGCTTGAACTTGAGTGTTTGCTGTTTGAAGTGCTGTCTGTCAGATAACATTTTAAGTCTGCTATAAGGTAAAAGTTCCCAAAATGCTGTTCCAAGGGAAGCCCGTGCGTACCAGAATTTCTTGAATGAGTAGATGATGTTGTTGTTGGTCTTATTTAGAGTATCATATGTTGTAATTTCACCAAGGTATATTTATGAGTGTTCATAAGCAGTTTATAAGCAGTCCCACAATCCCTCTTGACTCACTGGGCCCCGTTTCCCGTGCTCCCTGTCCACTGACCTAGTTAACTGGGAGATTTATTGTACTATTGTGTAAAATCTTATTTTAAAACATTGTGGTGATACATTAATAGGAGCATTATCCAATGGTCTGGAAAATCTACTGTACCTATGCTGGATTTATTATAATACTCAATGTATTTATTTTGTGATTTTAATACATATTTTATTATACTGTGCACCGTTTGTGCCAATTACATTTATTTTGTAAAAAAAAATGCGAATGTGAATTATACATGCAGCATACTGTGCCAAAAGCAGCAGTTTGCAAACAATATATACCAAAATAATTTGGAGTGAAGGAGTGTAATGCATTTTTGTAAATGTAGAATTTTGAGAAGCTTTAGAAGGATGAAAACAAAGTGAAAATATAAAGTGATTAGACAGTGTAAGACCAAAAAGGTAATGCCTTATCGGCAAAAGTGAAGGTGAAAGAATACCAATAAGGCCAGAGTGAAAAGAATAGTCGACTGGCAAATGAGGTTTAAAGAAGTTATAGAAACAGAGTAGGTGAACCCCCGAAAGATTTTTAATCGTTCAGTTTTTGAATTTGGTACCTTAGGCTTGGGAAGCTAATAAATGTGATTAAGAAAGGATTTGATGTGGATGTTACAATTCATGTTTGACAAAACCTGGGAATCCAGTGAACATAATGCTCAAGGAGTCAATCCTGGTGTTTCATCAAGGAAAGGGATAGATCGGATGCAACAGTTGTATGGATCAGTACATGATGCAGACCCAAATAATGTATAGGAAGGAACTGTAGTTGCTGGTTATACACCGAAGATAGACACAAAATGCTAGAGTAACCCAGAAGGACAGGCAGAATCTCTGGAGAGAAGGGATGGGTGATGTTTCAGATCTGAAGAAGGGTCTCGACACGAAGCGTCACCCATTCCTTCTCTCCAGAGATGCTGCCAGTCTGTTGAGTTGCTCCAGCATTTTGTCTATCCCAAATAATGTATTTGTTTTCAACAAATATTATTTCAGCATTATTTAATCAATGATATTGTTAAAAGATGCTTTTCCAACCTAAAAGACGAAATTTAAATCTGCTAAAATCAGCATACATTATCAGTGGCACTTACAAAGTGTACATTTCCTGGTGGACTGTTGGATATGCTGTAAAGCCAAGAAGCTTGTAGATTAAATATTTTCTTCATGTATGAAACCCATCAACATAAGATTGCTTTGAACGGACAATGGACAAATATAGTTGAACAAAATGTTGCCTTTTGCAAATCTGGCGACGAGGATGCTTTTTTTTCACAACTAGCCAAAGATGCCTTTGTTGCCCCTGGAAATAATTTGAATATGAGAATTGTGGCATTTTGGTGCTACACAGGCGAAGAGCATTTTATATTCCGTTGGCATTATGTGAATCCGCAGGACTAGCCCAAGAGTCCAGTTGACCCACAATGTCCATAATAACCCTCTGGAAACCAGAGGGGGAGGGGGGATTTGAGGGGAAGATGGAGTGAGTGCATGGGGGGGGAGGACAAGGGGCAGAGTGGGGGGGTTGAGGGGAGGAGGGGGAGATCAGGGGCGTCACAACGGGAACCTGTCAGCCGTGCCTGTGCAGTTGGGGGCTATGCATGAGTGGTGGAATATTGGAATTGGTGGAGAGGTGGAATATTGCGTTGGGGGACCAGCCGTCCCGTGTGAGAATGGGACCCAATGGGTCCCACTTAGTCTAGTATATTACTAAAACTCTTTTTTTCTGTGTGTGATTCATACCGTGAACAACGCCAAAATGGTACACGATAGCGCTAACATTTTTGGGCCGCCTTACTCACAATTGTCTTCTGGTGTGTTTTTATCAAGTTTCGTTCAAATTGGTTATATTTTACGTTATTAACATTTTTTAATTTGCAAAACCGCAATCTAAGAAAAATGTCTTCCCTGTGCTTACAGCTATGATGTCACAATGGGATTGTAGCCCTGCTCGCAACAATGTTGCTATTCTAGTACACTGAGTTCTGCAAGCTAGCAAGTGCAATTTCATTTTTTTTAAAGTTTAAAATGAGGGAGGGTAAATAAGGCGAAATGAGCAGCCCCTGCGCAGTTGAGGGCTATGGGTGAGTGGTGGACTATTGGCTTGGGGAACGGGTTGCGTTGGGAGACCAGGCCTGTGGGGGCTATGGGTGAGTGGTGGAATATTGCGTTGGGGGACCAGGCTTCCCGTCTGTCAGGGAACCAACGGGTCCCACTTCATCTAGTACTAACTATTTCTTATTGGCATTTTCTTCAAACCTGGACTTAGTTTGAAGCTCTTCAAGATATTTTCCAACCAGCACATCATGGTCTCTTTTTTTATTGGATATTTGACAAGGAAAGACCGAACTTTAGTACTGAATAAAATTATGCAAATGGGGGTGTAGATGGTGCAGGTGCTTTTCCACCCTGACTCATATGTTGCAGGATGTGCACTGACATCAGAAGAGAGGGATGATACTTGCTTTACAGAGTATGAAAAGTATGTTTCAATGGAAGTAATGTGATGCCTTCCAAAAGGGAAGTTTGGCATCAGGGTAAGAGCTGTCTGCAAGCAGCTGTACAAGTTGCTCTTACATCCCAACGGGGAGTGGGTGTGGTGGAATGACATCAAGACAAATTGTTAGATTGTGCATATTTTTAAAAAGTAGGGTCTTAATATTTGTAGTGGAACTGTATACAATCAATCACCTTTATCAGCATTTATCAGATCTGCTTTATACAAATTGTATTCCAATAACTATCTCTCCAGACATGCCTGTGCCGCTGAGTTACTCCAGCATTTTGTGTCTACCTTCGATTTAAACCAGCATCTACAGTTCTTTCCCATAAAGCTACGTGGTTGACATTGCAATGTCATTTTTTAAAAATTAGTTACATTTCTTAATCTTAAAATAGCAAAAAATAACATGACATTGTAATTTAAAATAGATTTGTGTACAGCACTATAGTGTTTTTTTTAAATTCCAAAACGTAAACAAGATGTTTCAAAGGAATGTGATCTTTCAATTAAATACCAATCTAAAAATAAATCTCAGATGTAGTCATCGAATTTTGATAGGTTAGCGCATTTGAACATATTTTAAATAGTTTCATCTTAAAAAGTCTGCATTAAAATCTTGTCTGCTTGTTCATAGTTTTTCAGACGTTTACATAGAAACGTGTGCAATATTCCAAAATGCACCACAAATTACATTTTGTGATGTAATCTTACATTACGCCATCTAGGATTTACCAGATGATCATCCTTCATCTGTTGTTTTTAAGATGTCAGTTAAATGCAGAACTTCTGAGTGACTGCGTTGAATTGGGCGCTTCAGTGAGATCAGTGAATGCAGATGGTCTGAGTGACGATGAAGACCGAGATGCCAAGATCTATACAACACAACGTGTGAATATTATTTCGCTGCTGGTCCGTTCCAATGGTACAATGAAATGGGTGGGATGCAGTTACTGTTTTCCAATAATCCCTGCAAACAATGTGCGTGGCTGCGAAGAGGTGGCGATTACTCTGTTGAAAATCCACTAAACCGCACATAATGTGTTTCAACTCATGTTAATTAGCAACTAAGGCGGGGTAGCAGAGAACTGCTGGTGCTAATCAGCACCATCCAGAATAATTGCTGGTACGGCGAAAACGTCGGGATAAGGATTTTCTTTTTGGCAAATATCTGCTTTTAAAAAAACACGTACTTTCTTGTTAATCGATTTTCTTGACAATAGCTGGTTCTGGCTGCAGTAACCATATTCGGAAATGTTCTGCAGAAGTGCTCGGTCTTCATACATAATCAGAGAATGGAACACGACTGTCATAACAATGTTTACAAGCGTATCCCAAACACAACTTCAAAAAAACACGCCCCTTAAAGGCCATATCCACCCGAGGAAGGGAAATGCAGATGTAACAATACTAAATCGATGATATTTTCTGAATTGGGAATTGCGAGGACATGCAAAACCCGTGAGCCTTTCGGACGCAGTCCTTCCAATGCCTTGACCATTTAAACATGTCAATTGTTCTAGATTTATGATCTCCTCCTCTGGTTGATGGCAATGTCACTGGGATTCACCTTTAAGATGCCGAGAGCTGAGCTCCACTGGACTTGAAACTGGGACGCTCTGTTGTAGTAATCTCTCTCTCTCCTACTGGACCACCCCTCAGCCAGTACATGGCAATCCATTCAAAGATTGTTTTTTTTTAATTAGTTAAATCTTTTTCACGAATAATTAATGCAGTACATGTTTTATTTCAACGTGCCAAGAGGCGGAGTTCTCCTTTAAAGGCAGGGTAGGCGGGGCGCGGCTCAACCCGAGACAACAGCTCTGCTCGCTACTTCCTACATGAGCCCGGCATCTGGGAAGAGGAGTTTCGGGGCTGAGTACGGTTGCAGTTTTAACGGACCTATCTATCTGCAACTTTGCAGAGGCAGCCCTCGATATAAGGAGGAAGAAGAGCAGAAGGAAAGCTGCCAGGGTCTCAGTGAATGTGAGCGCGCCGTCCGTACGATATTTCCCGTTGGTCAGGATGAGCGGAGGAGAGGTGGTTTGCTGCGGCTGGTTGAGGAAATCCCCACCAGAAAAGAAGTTGAGGCGATATGTGAGTAACAAATTTTTTGAGTAATAAAACGATCTCCGGAGTGTTTCTAAGCCTTGGCGTTTTCGGAGCGCACACGGCATTAATGCCAGGTGTCCTCGCCCTTTGATGTGTGCCGAATGGCAGCTGATCAAAGGAGAACAAGTTCACGGCAGGCAGTGTAGTGTTCGCATCCACATGCTGGCTGGCTGGATGCAAAATAAAAACATTATAAAGGGAGTTGCCTGAGTTCCTGACGGTGCTGTCTGTCATGATCCTTGTTTGTGTTGGGCTCCACTGCCAAATGTAAACAATAAAGCTGATGTTAATTTAGGCTAAATTTTCAAAGAATATTGGCTTTGAAAGTAGCCACCACTTATTTTTCAGTCTTGTTGTTGCTCTATGTAAAAGGGGTTTTAATGCAAAGTGACCTGGTCTCGGAATGATGTGGGCTTGGCAGCACCTGCTTTGGTCAAGGCGCAGGATGTAATGATTCCCGTCTGGTCTCCGGCTGATGCAGTTTTCCAATATTTTCTGGGCGTTGATATAAATTTCCCTTCTCTAGAAGGTCGCATTGGGTTAGAGTGTAATTAGAAAGGACGTGAGACGCTCAAACGTGTATTCGAAATTCACTCTAAAATGGTCAGTACCCGAGACTGTTATCCAAGAAGGAAGAGGGAGAGTATCTGTGTCTTTTATTTATTATTAACATTGGACAGCAGTTATTGCCTCTCGTGGGGCGATGGCTTATTTCTGCATCTGGATTATTTTAACTGTCCCCATGTAAATGTACTGCTGTATTGTTCCTCCTTATGTTATGCAGTGTTGAGGTTATTCGAATCATGTTACAGTTTCTATCACGTCTTGATTCTGGTACTAGTTCCCTTGGAAAGACTTCCCCTATTTGTTCTGGTCTCGTTGACTTTTGGCTGCTCTCTCGCGCTAGGTTTGCAGTTTATCTTTATCTTTGTCAGGTCGCCCCTCTATAACCACCCTCCTTTGTCTCGGCTCGAAGTAATCTCAATAAATCCTGCACCTTGACCGCTTCTACTTAATTCCGGGCTGCACCAGATACGGGGGGCTGTTGCCAAATTTACCTTCGAAATCTCGAAATGAAAGGTGGATTCTATTGAATTATTACAGTCTTGCTACAGTTATAGCATCGGTTCGCAAATATGCAGATGTTGAACATGGTCCATTTCAACCTATCTTGATCTCAGTCATTGCCACACGTGGGTTTGAACCCTAATAGAACCACTTGCTTATGTGGTATCAGCTGAGCTATTGAGCATCCCTTTAGTTTACCTGATTTGCTTTCTACGGCAGGGTCATTCTTGGTCACTGGTGAGTACATAGAATAAAACTGGCAGTCCTGGCAGCACATCGTTTTCCCTGCTGGGAGTGATTTATGGCAGGGTTGAAAGGGGAGTGAGTAAGTGTCAATACTTTATTTCAAAGGAGGTTTATACTTTGTGGAAAAGTGTAATCTTGGATGCTGCACATTTTGTCACGGTCCAGAAAAATGTATTGCAACGTGCTTCAGTTTCACAACTAAAGAATGGTAGCTTAAAGGGTCCCAACCCTAAATGTCACCTATCCCTATCCTTCAGGGATGCTGCCTGACCCGCTGAGTTACTGCAGTATTTTGTCTCTTTTTTTCCCCATTGTTTGTTTTAATATTCATGACTCTATAAGTATAAGATTGTTTATTTTCTGCATAAATAGTTTAGTATTGTCACGTGTATTGAGGTGCAGTGGAAAGCTTTTTGCATACTATCCAGTCAAAGAAAAGACTACATAAATACAATCAAGCCTCCCATTCTGTACAGTAAAAGGATAGAGTACAACATTTAGTACAAGATAGAGTTAGATTAAAGGTCAACGGTCAGTTTATTGTCATGTGTACCAATTAAGGTACAGTGAAACTCGAATTGCCATACAGCCATACAAAAAAAAGCACCAACACACAACTACATAAAAGTTAACATAAACATCCACCACAGTGGATTCCCCACATTGCTCACTGTGATGGAAGGCAGGCAATAAAGTCTAATCTTCCTCTTTATTCTCCTGCGGTCGGGGCAGTCAAACCATCCGTAGTCAGGGCGATCGAAGCTCCCGCATCAAAAGTCTCCAATGAGGTGGATGGGAGGTCAGGACTGCACTCTAGCTGATGAGATGACCATTCATTTGCCTGATAACAGCTGGGAAGAAGCTGTCCATGAATCTGGATGTATGCGTTTTCAAACTTCTTGTTGATTGGAGAGGGGAGAAGAGGGTGTGACCAGGGTGAGACTGGTCCTTGATTACCCTGGTCATAATGCCACTGCTATTATGCAGCCTGTATGACTGACATTCCCCATAGGCTTACACCATTCAAGTAGTTCATGGTTTGTTCTTCATTTGTTATCCCTGTGGCTCATCACTGTTATTTCACTTGCTGAACTTGGAACATTACCAGTAACTTCTGTACATTTGAGGTTATGTATGGTGAATGAAAGTGGCTGTTAAACGCTGAGCAGTTTTAGCTTTATAGAAGTTGATCTCCCAAGTGCAAATACATATTTGAGAAACCTGCAGTGAATTTTGTTGAGCTAACTAGGACTCTATTAGTTTGAGCAGGCTAGTACTCTATTCCTTGTAGTGCAGTAGGATGAGGGGTGATCTTGTAGAAGTATGCAAAATCATGAGAGGGAGTGGAGTAGATCAGGTAAATGCACAGAGTCTCTTGCCCAGAGTAGGGGAATCGAGAACCAGTGGACATGGGATTAAGGTGAGGGAGGAAAGATTTAATAGCAACCTGAATGGTAACATTTTCACACAGTGTGGTGGGTGTATGGAATGAGCTGCCAGAGGTGATAGTCGAAGCAGGTACTATCTCAATGTTTAAGAAGCATTTTGACAGGTCCGTGGATAGAACAGGTTTGGAGGGATATGCCAAATACAAGCAGGTGGGACATGATGGCTGGTGTGGGAAAGTTGGGCCAAAGAGCCTGTTTCCCCATTGTATGACTAGGATTCTATGACTATTACTGAGAAGAGTCTGAAAATTCATTTTCTGTGGCTTGTGTGTGAATTATTCTTTGATTCACTTGGGGAGCCATGTCATATGTTAAACATCTGAACCAGAGAGTTAAAACAATGGGCTATCCATCACTGAATTATTTTGAAATGTTTACTTTGCAGTGAAAGAAGTGTAATTTGGAGTGTTATTATTAATAAAGGTCTCGTGTTCTAACAAATGTGATGCAATGCATGCTTTGGTCCACGTGAATTGCTCCATGTAGCGGATTGCTGGAGAAAATGTACACTCATAAAATTAAAAAGATTTATGTTTAAGCTTTTAAAAATCTTAATGGTCCCATGGAAACTTTTCAAACTGGATTTTGTGCTAAGCTGTAGTTGGAGTTTATCCATTGATATCTAAGCCATGTGAGATAATCGACTAGACGGGTTCATATTTCTTGGTATTTATGCCTTCAAACCAGATCACCAATTTGGCTTCTATCAATATTCAAGCATCACTCTGTTACATTAAACGATTTTCAAATCTGAGAATTATTTTGTTTATTCCCATTTATAGATGTAGACAAAAACGTTTGGGTCACAGATTAGACACGATCACATAAAACAATGGAAGTCTTGAGGGACAAAATAAACAGCTCCTCTTCAGAAATGTGATGTGCAATTCTCTACTTGCTTTGTGTAGCTTCAATGACATTTGAAGTCCATCCAGGGCTAGGCAATCTTGCTTGATTGGTATTCCATCCACCTCCCTATATATTCCTATCCTCTGTCGTCAATGCATAGTCGCTTAATTTGTACCAGCTACAAAGTTCACTGCTATTACATACCATGGCAGGTTTGACAAAACTGGCAAGCCAACAGCTTCAGCCTCACAGTGAGCCATCCTCTTTCAATGGCAATTATGGATGGACAATAAATGCTGTCTTTATCGATGACATGCAGATTCCAAAAAATATTTTTTATATGGCCAAAAACACAATTCAGAGATTTGACTGAATTTATTCCACACATCGAGGTACTAAAATGAGATGGCATTGCTACTAGTAGTTAATTATTATTTTCACGTGTGCTGAGATACAGTAAAGAGCTTGTTTGGCGCTATCCATTAGAGCAAATCATAATGTACATACCTATACACAAATATAACAGTGCAAAGAGCAAAATACCAGAGTGTAGAATACAGTGTTACAGCATTAGGAAAAAGTCTAAGGTCCACAATGAGGTACTGTAGAAGATCCCTAACAACCTGGCTTATGGGAGGACTGTTCTCAAGAAGGACAACAGCGTGGAAGAAGCTATTCCTGAATCTGGTGGTCGGTGTTCAAGCTTTTGTATCTTCTAGCTGATTGGTTAGGGCAGTGCTTCTTAAACTGGTGAATGGTTCACCCAAGGGTGAATGAAATTATTTTGGGGTGAATGAGTTAATTTATGTTTTTTGCTCATGTGACAAAATAAATTCTATATAAAATTATACACAAGGGAAAATAACGAAAATTACCAAGAAACATAAGAAAATTTAGTCGAGCATGAATTAAATTTTGTGATAAAGACTCGAGGGTGAATGACACTGACATAGTTTAAGAAGCACTGGGTTAGGGGATTGCCAGGGTGAAAAAGATTCTTGATTATGTCAGTTGCTTTCCTGTTGCAGTGTAAGTGTAGATGGAGTCTGGTGGAGTGGTTGGTCTGTCTGATGGACTAGGTTACATCCAAAACTCTGCAATTTCTTACATTCTTGGAGAACTGTTGCCAAACCATGCTGATCCACCTCCCGAGAAGATTAAGAAGATTTAGTATGTTGATGAATACTCTATGGAACTTCTCTAGGTCTACAGTAGAGAACATACTGACTGCATCACAACTTGGTTTGACAATTCAAACACCCAGAAATGAGAGTGGTAAACATTGTTTTTGGTCCATCACAGGTACTGACCTTCCCACCATTGAAGGAAGCTATAGGAGGCACTGCCTTAAAATTCAGTCTATATCATCAAAGACCTGCACCACCCAAGCCACACTCTTATTTTGCTACTACCATTGGGGAAAAGATACAGGAGTCTGAAAAGTGTGAACATCATATTCAAGAACAGCTTCTTCCCAGGCAACATTAACCACGATCTCAGCAACAATGATCTTGAATGGATGCATGATGGATTCATTGCATTATTAATAAAATATTTAGCTGTGTTATTGCATTAACAAGCCTGCAGCAAATAAGAATGTCATTGTTCAGTTGCCAGTAAATGTATCAATTGACTTGACTGTGCATCCCGATAGTATGCTTTCTATAGTACATCTGCAGAAATTGGTGAGACTTTGCAGACATGTTGAACTTTGTCTTCTGCGGAAGTAGAGACATTCCTGTGTGTTTTTTGGTGTTTTTTCAATGTGGTTGGTCCAGGACAAATTTATGCTAATTGGAATATGTTCTCCACCTAGCTTCCTGAAGCCACTAACTTTTGTATAAATAGCCACTTCTATATGTTGCAATATTGTCCTTTGGTCATTTAAGTTAATATGCCAGTGATCCTTGATTTTAAACTAGCCTGGCGTATATACCTTGTGTGTAAAGCTGTTTCAGTTTTGTGGATTCTGAGATGATGGAGTCTGCAGATTGTTTCACACTGTGTGTAGGTGGAGTGTGTTAGGGTGTTATGCAGCTTGTTATATGTGTGGGTCCTCCACTGATTCTCCTCATAGAGGGGAACTGCTTCCAATGTGGCACTGCTCCATGTGTGTGTTCATAAGCCAGTGGTTCCATGGAGACAGTGAGAATGTGATTTTTAGTATTGAATATCTTTGAATTTTTTTCTATATCTGGTTGTTTTAAGCATTTATTGCAAACCGTTATAAAATGGGGTTTTTTAAAGGTACTTCTGAATGGGTAGTTGAATCTGGTCTCCAAACCTCTGCCTTGTGTTTCAATTGTTATTCCACAGAATGACATTTCTATCAACACATCAAAGTTTAATTTAATGTTGGCTTTGCCTTTATAACTTTTGTTAGTAGTTGGCAGTACAAATTGTTCGACTAAAAAGACTAAAATCTTGAGAATGTTACGAAGGCCTGAGCTATAGGGAGAGGTTGAGTAGGCTAGGACTTTATTCCTTCGAACGCAGGAGGATGAGGGGTAATTTTATAGACGTGTATAAGATCATGAGGGGATTAGATAGGGTAAATGCACAGCATTAGAGAACCAAAAAACAGAGAACATAGGTTTAAGGTGAGGGGGGGTTTATTGGGTAGCTGAGGGGCAACGTTTTTACACAGTGGTGGATGTATGGGCCGAACTGCCAGAGAAGGTTTAGTTTAGTTTAGAGATACAGCACAGAAACACCCTTTGGTCCATGGAGGCCGCACCGACCAGCCAGCACCCATACACTCATACTATCGTACACACCAGGGACTATTTACCATTTGCTGAAGTCAATAAACCTACCAACTTACACATCTTGGCCATGTGGGAGGAAACCGGAGCACCTGGATAAAACCCACACGGTCACAGGCAGAACGTACAAACTCCATATAGACAGCACCCATAGTCTGGATCAAACCCAGGTCTGGCGCTGTATGGCAGCAACTCTCCCACTGTGCCGCCCCCAGGTAATTAAGATAGATACTATCGCAATGCTTAGAACACATTTGGAAAAGGTACATGGATAGGATACCTTTATAGAGGGATATGAGGCAAATACAGGCAAGTGGAACTAGTGTAGATGGAAGAACTTGGGCTGAAGGGCCTTTTTCTGTATGACTATGAATTGGTTCTGTTCCATTTTCTATTTGCCTACAAACTATGTAACACAAGGGGCATTTATTAACTGTTAAAGGGCAGTTATTTCAGTCTGTCCCTCATTGCGCCAATCTAATTAACCTTGGATTTTCATCCTTCTGTGAACTTGCCACCTGTTTATGATCAACTTGTCTGACATTTCTTCATCTTGACTATTAATTCCTCCGATCCTTTGTATTTCTTTCAATTTCAACATTAATGACATAGCCTTTCCTTGGTATCTGTGAGCTATTCACTGGTATTTCCTCATTGGGCACCCTCTTTCCGGATTCTAAGTAGTCTTTGTAGTTAGTATTTGGTCAGCCACTGTTTTCCAAACCTCCTGACTCTCTAATTATCAGCAATTGTATTTGAGTCAGCATAGTAGATAAAACTGCAATGGTCAGTTTGTATGTGTCTATGATATACTCAAGTTCAAGTTACATTAATATCACATGCACCAATTGGTACAGTCATATTTGAGTTACCATACAGCCATATGAATAAAAAGAACACAATACACGATAGGATTTAACATGAACATCCCCACACAGCGGAATCAACGTTTCCCACTGTGAGGGAACGCAATAAAGTTCAGTCATCTTCCTCTTGTTCACCTGTGGTCGGGGCCTTTGAACCCTCCGTAGTTACCGCTACGGCGGCCCGATGTTTGGGCCCTTTCGCCTGTTTCTGTGTTGTATGATTCTATGACTGTAATTTGTGGGGAAATCGGCAAACGGACAGTTCTGGGGAATAGAACCCTTGCGGATCCTGGGAATTGCCTGTATTTACAAACACCACTTGCTGTAAAATGTCTTAAATGTCACACTTTGCTGCATGATGTGTAAATCATATTTTAAAAGTTGCACTGGGACACAGTTGAGGCTTAATTTCTCTGGTCATAGAAAAATAATTTAATGTGTTGATTGTCATTCCCTTGACTGATTATTTCAAAATGACTTGGTGTTAATTTTTTAATTAAAGATTGTGTCAGTTTTACACTTAATGACGTACATCCCAATTAATGGTGTGAAATGGTTAGAGATTTGTTTTGATATTTGATTGCCAATAATAGAAAACCACAATGTTGTTGGCTGCTTGGCTTCCTTGATGACACAATAGTGATATCTTGATGCAGAGATTGACTTCTGCCATTAGGAAGTAACATTTGTTTGTTGGGGTGAATGCTACACCCTTGAGCAAGTTTATTTCCAGTCAATGGCATGAGACATTGCAGAATCCAGGCTTGGAGGGAAATGGGCCAAATGCGGGCAAATGGGACTAGCTTAGATGGGGCATTTCCCATTTTAGAACCTTCCTAATACCCATTGAGACATGATAAGGGGAAGATTTTCAAGCAGATGTATTTAATTAACAGTAGGTACACAAAAATGCTGGAGAAACTCAGCGGGTGCAGCAGCATCTATGGAGCGAAGGAAATAGGTAACGTTTCGGGCCGAAACCCTTCTTCAGACTTAATTAACAGTGGTGTCCTGAGATCTTTGAGCTATCTTTTATCGGACTTCAATTTTATATCTTGCATTAAATGGTGTACCTTTTATTCACTGTGGACGACATGATTGATTGTGTTAATTTACAGTCTTTGACTGGATATCACACAAACAAAAGCTTTTCACTGTGCCTCTGTACACGTGACAATAATCAGTTCAGTTTATTGTTTAGTTTCTTGTCACGTGTACCGAGGTGCAGTGAAAAGCTTTTGTGGCGTGCTAATCAGTCAGCGGAAAGGCAATACTTGATTACAATCGAGCCATTTACAGTGTATCGATACATGATGAGGGAATAATGTTTAGTGCAATTAAAAGCCAGAAAAGTCCAATCAGATCCAGTCCGAGGGTCGCCAATGAGGTATATAGTAGTTCAGGACTGCTCTCTAGTTGTTGCTAGGGTGGTTCAGTTGCCTGATAACAGCTGGGAAGAAACTGTTCCTGAATCTGGAGGTGTGCGTTTTCACACTTCTCTACCTTTTACCCAATGGGAGAAGATAGAAGTGGGAGTGGCCAGGGTGTGACTCGTCCTTGATTATGCTGCCGGCCTCACCGAGGCAGTGCGAGGTATAAATGGAGTCAATGGGAGCTTGGTTTGTGTGATGGTCTGGGCTGCATCCACAATTTGCTGCAATTTCTTGCTGTCTTGGATGGAGCTGTTCCCAAATGAAACTGAATTCCCAAATAAACTAAACTGAACTAAAACTGAAGTGCTATTTCTGCTTGACTGATGGATTTGCATTGTGGTCAGATCATTGCTTTCAGTGACATAATTAATGGCCTTTTTTGGTATGAATTTAGAAGACAGGAAGTTCACTGATTAGACATTTAAAAAGCCAAACCAGAGCTGAGCAGTGATAGTAATATTTGTGAAATAAGAAAAATGCATTGATAAATCTACCAAGAAAGGATCTAGCCGCTAACCTTTTATACCGAGTGGCATTTAGATCAACAGTCTGAGGTGTCTGTGTTGAGAATAGTTGCATGATTGTTGTGATCGCTGGAACATTTTCCACATGAGTGGTTTGCATTCCAACTCCTTAAGGTTCTTCAGACATGTATAAACCCCAAGTTGATTTTGATGAAATGCACTCCATTTTTCATTTGTTTGTACAAATGAAACAAAACTGGAACAAAACTTAAAGCTTAATCTCACATGAGAGGAAATGGTCCATTTGATCAACAGACTGTCCAGGCGATATGGTCCTTCCATCATTGATATTTTAATTTTATGTTTAGTTTAGATACAGCATGGAAATGGGCTCTTTTTTCCCACCGAGTCCACACTGACCATCAATCACTGGTTCACATGTGTTCTATCTTATCCCACCTTTGCATCCACTCCCTACACACCAGGGGCAATTTACAGGGGCCAATTAACCTACAAACCTGCAAGTCTTTTGGATGTGGGAGGAAACCAGAGCCCATGGAGGAAACCGAGGAGAGCATACAAACTCCATACAGGCAGAACCCCAAGGTCAAGCTGTGTCCCTGGCGCTGAGGCAGCAGCTCTACCAGCTGTGCCACCCTAATGTACCATGACAAAGATGTGTACTGTCCTGAGTGGTTTGTAGTGACTCACTAAAGCTACTTGAGCAATATAAGAACATCAAGAAACTCTGGAGGTATGGTGACCATGTGGGTTACTGTAGTTCAAGACTGGCTCATCACCTTTTCAAGACAACTGGAGATGAGCGATGAACACCTGCAATGTCCATGTGCCAAAGTGAGATAAATGTTTGCATCCTGAAAATGTTGTTTCTGATGAATTGAACAAATTGAATATATTCAAATTCTTCATGGTGGTTTTGCAAATAGTGAAGATGGTTGTGAAAAATTGCACCAGGATCTTGATCAATTGGCCACGTGTGCTGAGGAATGGTTGATGGAATTTAATGCAGAAAAATGTGAGGTGTTACATTTTGGGGAGTCTAACATAGGCAGGACCTACACTAGAGGGTGTTGTATAGCAGAGTGGTCTGGGAGTGCATGTGCACAGTTCCCTAAAGGTGGAGTCGCAGGTGGTCTAAAAGACTTTTGGCACATTGTCCTTCATCAGCCAGAGTATTGAGTATAGAATTTGGGAGGCCATGTTGCAGTTGTATAAGATCTTGGTGAGGCCGCATTTATAGTATTGTGTTCGGTTCTGGGCACCATGTTATACGAATGATGTTGTCAAGCTGTAAAGGGGACAGAAGATTTATGAGGATGTCAGGACTAGAGGGTGTGAGCTATAGGCAGAGATTGAGTAGGCTGGGACTCTATTCCTTGGAGTGCAGGAGGATGAAGGGTGATCTTATAGAGGTGTTTATGATCATGAGAGGAATAGATTGGGTAGATGCACAGAGTCTCTTGCCCAGAATAGGAGAATCGAGGACCAGAGGACATAGGTTCAAGGTGAAAGGGAAAAGATTTAATAGGAATCTGAGTGGTAACGTTTTCATGCACAGCGTGGTGTATGTATGGAACAAGCTGCCAGAGGAGGTAGTTGAGGCAGGGACTATTGCAATGTTTAAGAAATAGTTAGACAGGTACATGGATAGGACAGGTTTGGAAGGTTATGGACCAAATGCTGGCAGGTGGGACTAGTATAGCTGGGACATGTTGGCCGGTGTGGGCAAGTTAGGCCGAAGGGCCTGTTTCCACACTCTATCGCTATGATTCTCAATGGCTCTATGACAAAGCCTAGCAAAATATTGAGTGAAAGAGAGTAATATAACGAGAAAGGGAGAAAATCAATCTCCACGAGTCATGAAAGGAAGAATTGGATTAATCAAGATGAAGGAAAAATCAAAATGCTGATTATCTGAAATTGTTGAACTATGTGTTGGTTCTGAAAGTTTTGATTGTGTCTCATTGGAGGATACAACACTGTTCATCAAGTTTGCTTTGACTTTTTTTGGAACAATGTAGACTAGAAAGGAGCGCAAGCAAATGGAGTGAGATGAGACATGAGACTGCAGATACGGGAATCTGAAGCAAAAAGCAAACTGCTAGAGGAACTGGGCAGGTCAGGCAGCATCCGAGGATGGAAATGAATAGATGACATTTAGGGTTAGAAACATAGACATAGAAACATAGAAAATAGGTGCAGGAGTAGGCCATTCGGCCCTTCGAGCCTGCACCGCCATTCGATATGATCATGGCTGATCATCCAACTCAGTATCCCATCCCTGCCTTCTCTCCATACCCCCTGATCCCTTTAGCCACAAGGGCCACATCTAACTCCTTCTTAAATATAGCCAATGAACTGGCCTCAACTACCTTCTGTGGCAGAGAATACCACAGATTCACCACTCTCTGTGTAAAAAATGATTTTCTCATCTTGGTCCTAAAAGACTTCCCTCTTATCCTTAAACTGACCCCTAGTTCTGGACTTCCCCAACATCGGGAATAATCTTCCTGCATCTAGCCTGTCCAACCCCTGAAGAATTTTGTAAGTTTCTATAAGATCCCCCCTCAATCTTCTAAATTCTAGCGTGTACAAGCCGAGTCTATCCAGTCTTTCTTCATATGAAAGTCCTGCCATCACAGGAATCAGTCTGGTGAACCTTCTCTGTACTCCCTCTATGGCAAGAATGTCTTTCCTCAGATTAGGAGACCAAAACTGTACGCAATACTCCAGGTGTGGTCTCACCAAGACCCTGTACAAATGCAGTAGAACCTCCCTGCTCTTATACTCAAATCCTTTTGCTATGAATGCTAACATACCATTTGCTTTCTTCACTGCCTGCTGCACCTGCATGCCTACTTTCAATGACTGGTGTACCATGACACCCAGGTCTCGTTGCATCTCCCCTTTTCCTAATCGGCCACCATTCAGATAATAGTCTACTTTCCTGTTTTTCCACCAAAGTGGATAACCTCACATTTATCCACATTATACTGCATCTGCCATGCATTTGCCCACCCACCCAACCTATCCAAGTCACCTTGCAGACTCCTAGCATCCTCCTCACAGCTAACACTGCCCCCCCAGCTTCATATCATCCGCAAACTTGGAGATGTTGCATTCAATTCCCTCATCCAGGTCATTAATATATATTGTAAATAGCTGGGGTCCCAGCACTGAGCCTTGCGGTACCCCACTAGTCACTGCCTGCCATTCTGAAAAGGACCCGTTTACTCCTACTCTTTGCTTCCTGTCTGCCAGCCAGTTCTCTATCCACATCAATACTGAACCCCCAATACCATGTGCTTTAAGTTTGCATACTAATCTCTTATGTGGGACCTTGTCGAAAGCCTTCTGAAAGTCCAGATATAACACATCCACTGGTTCTCCCTTATCCACTCTACTAGTTACATCCTCGAAAAATTCTATAAGATTCGTCAGACATGATTTACCTTTCATAAATCCATGCTGACTTTGTCCAATGAATTCACCACTTTCCAAATGTACTGCTATCCCATCTTTAATAACTGACTCCAGAATTTTCCCCACCACCGATGTTAGACTAACTGGTCTGTAATTCCCCATTTTCTTTCTCCCTCCCTTTTTAAAAAGTGGGGTTACATTAGCTACCCTCCAGTTCTCAGGAACTACTCCAGAATCTAAAGAGTTTTGAAAAATTATCACTAATGCATCCACTATTTCTGCGGCTACTTCCTTAAGTACTCTGGGATGCAACTTATCTGGCCCTGGGGATTTATCGGCCTTTAATCCATTCAATTTACCTAACACCACTTCCCGGCTAACCTGGATTTCACTCAGTTCCTCCATCTCATTTAACCCCCGGTCCCTTGCTATTTCCGGCAGATTATTTATGTCTTCCTAAGTGAAGACAGAACCAAAGTAGTTATTCAATTGGTCTGCCATGTCCTTCTTCCCCATGATCAATTCGCCTGTTTCTGACCGCAAGGGACCTACATTTGTTTTAACTAATCTTTTCCTCTTCACATATCTATAAAAATGTTTGGTCAGTTTTTATGTTCCCTGCCAGTTTTCTTTCATAATCTATTTTCCCTTTCCTAATTAAGCCTTTTGTCCTCCTCTGCTGGACTCTGAATTTCTCCCAGTCCTCTGGTAGACTGCTTTATCTGGCTAATTTGTACGCTTCATCTTTTGTTTTGATACTATCCCTGATTTCCACGGATGCACTACCTTCCCCGATTTATTCTTTTGCCAAACTGGGATGAACAATTGTTGTAGTTCATCCATGCAGTTTTTAAATGCCTTCCATTGCATATCCACCGTCAACCCTTTAAGAATCATTTGCCAGTCAATCTTGGCCAATTCACGGCTCATACCCTCAAAGTCACCTTTCTTAAGTTCAGGACCCTTGTTTCTGAATTAACAATGTCACTCTTCATCCTAATGAAGAACTCAACCATATTATGGTCACTCTTGCCCAAGGGGCCACGCACAACAAGACTGCTAACTAACCCTTCCTCATTACTCAATACCCAGTCTAGAATAGCCTGCTCTCTCGTTGGTTCCTCTACATGTTGGTTTAGAAAACTATCCCGCATACATTCCAAGAAATCCTCTTCCTCAGCACCCCTGCCAATTTGATTCACCCAATCTATATGTAGATTGAAGTCACCCATTATAATTGTTTTACCTTTGTTGCATGCATTTCTAATTTCCTGTTTGATGCCATCCCCAACTCCACTACTACTGTTAGGTGGCCTGTACACCACTCCCACTAGCGTTTTCTGCCCCTTAGTGTTTCGCAGCTCTACCCATATCGATTCCACATCCTCCAAGCTAATGTCCTTCCTTTCTATTGCGTTAATCTCCTCTCTAACCAGCAACGTTACCCCGCCTCCTTTTCCTTTCTGTCTATCCCTCCTGAATATTGAATATCCCTGGATGTTCAGCTCCCAGCCTTGGTCACCCTGGAGCCATGTCTCCGTGATCCCAACTATATCATATTCATTAATAACTCTGCACATTCAACTCATCCACCATATTACGAATGCTCCTTGCATTAAGATACAAAGCCTTCAGGCTTGTTTTTATAACACTCTTACCCTTTATACAATTATGTTGAAAAGTGGCCCTTTTTGATTTTTGCCCTGGATTTGTCTGCCTGCCTCTTTTAACCTTGCTACCTATTGCTTCTACCCTCATTTTACACCCCTCTGCCTCTCTGCTCTTGCACCCATCCCCCTGCCACATTTGTTTAAATCCTCCCCGACAGCACTAGCAAACACTCCCCCAAGGACATTGGTTCCATTCCAGCCCAGGTGCAGACCGTCCTGTTTGTACTGGTCCCACCTCCCCCAGAACTGGTTCCAATGCCCTAGAAATTTGAGTCGCTCCCCCTTGCACCATTTTTCAAGCCACGTATTCATCTGCAATATCCTCCTATTTCTACTCTGACAAGCCCGTGGTACTGGTAGTAATCCAGAGATTATTACCTTTGAGGTCCTACTTTTAAGTTTATCTCCTAGCTCCCTAAATTCACCTTGTAGGACCTCATCCCTTTTTTTACCTATATCGTTGGTGCCAATGTGCACCACGACAACTGGATGTTCACCCTCCCCCTCCAGAATGTTCTGCAGCCGTTCAGTGACATCCCTGACCCTTGAACCAGGGAGGCAATATACCATCCTGGAGTCTCGTTTGCGGCCGCAGAAACGCCTATCTATTCCCCTTACAATGGAATCCCCTATTACTATTGCCCTTCCACTCTTTTTGCTCCCCTCCTGTGCCACAGAGCCACCCATGGTGCATTGAACTTGGCTGCTGCTGTCTTCCCCTGATGAGCCATCTCCCCCAACAGTATCCAAATTGGTATACCTGTTTAGGAGGGAGATGACCGCAGGGGACTCCTGCACTACCTGCCTACTGCTATGCTGGCTATTGGCCACCTGTTTCCTTTCTGTCCTCTTACCTTTTACCTGTGGTGTGACCAACTCGCTGTACGTACTATTCACGACTTTCTCAGCATCGTGGATGCTCCAGTATGAATCCAACCGCAGCTCCAATCGTTCAATGCGGTCTGCCAGGAGCTGCAGCTGGACACACTTCCTGCAAACGTAGTCACCAGGGACACCGACCATATGCCTGATCTCCCACATGTTGCAGGCTGAGCAAACCACGGGGCCAATCTCCACTGACATAGCTTACTCCCAAAAGATTTTACTCACACTATAAAAATCTTTATCCTTTAAACTGTACCTTTACTAATAAATACTGTACCCTTAACTCACAGAACCCTCAACTCGCTGAACCCTCAACTCACTGCGATCTTGCTTCTATCTGAAGATGGACCCCAACCTGAAACATAATTTCCCTCTGGGTGTTACCTGACATATTAAGACCCTCCAGCAGTTTTTTGCCTGCGTGAAATACAATTGATGAGTATAGGGACTCTGTTATACTTGTGGCATTGAGATGTTCTGAAAGTGGTCGACGAATCTGCATTTGTCTTCACCAATATATTATTCATGGAGACAGAGTATTTAATGTGTTCTTAAAGAGTCGAGAGTATTTAATTGTCATATGCACCAGGAACCGAACAACAAATGTCCATCAGCACAAATATACAATAAATTAGTAGTAATATAGGTAATCAAGGTTTCAAGGTTAGTTTATTGTCAAGTCACATTTATTTATATAGCACATTTAAAAAACAACTCTCGTTGGCCAAAGTGCTTTACATTTGCTATAAGAATAATATAAAAAAACAAACTACATACATATATACATATAGCCCTCGCCCAGAGGATGTCAAGAAAGGCTTGGGAGTATAGATACGTTTTTAGTCTTGACTTAAAGGAGTCGATGGAGGGGGCAGTTCTGATGGGAAGGGGGATGATGTTCCACAGTCTAGGAGCTGCAACCGCAAAGGCGCGGTCGCCCCTGAGCTTATGCCTAGACCGCAGGATATTCAGCAATCCCAAGTCGGATGATCTGAGGGACCTGGAGGTGGAGTGGTGGGTGAGAAGACTTTTAATGTAGGTGGGGGCAAGCCCATTGAGGGCTTTGTAGACATAGAGGAGGATCTTGAAATGTATACGGAGCAGCACAGGGAGCCAGTGGAGAGAGGCCAGGATCGGGGTGTTGTGGTCCCTTTTTCGGGTGCCCGTCAGGAGTCTCGTTGCGGCGTTTTGGATTAGTTGCAGGCGGGACAGGGAAGATTGGCTGATGCCAGTGTAAAGGGAGTTGCAGTAATCTAGGCTGGAGGAGATAAATGTGTGGATGATCTTTTCGAGGTCATCAAAGTGGAGGATTTATTTTATTTTAGCTATCGTCCGAAGCTGATAGAAGCTAGCTTTTACCACGGCATTGACTTGTTTGTCAAATTTCAGTGCTGAGTCAAATATCACGCCAAGGTTTTTGACGTGAAGGTTTGAGTAGTGGGGTAAGGCTTCCAAGGCTGCCTGCTATCATTCTGATTGAGTCCGAGGGGCCGAGAAGGATGACCTCAGACTTACTCTCGTTTAGTTGGAGGAAGTTCTGGGCCATCCAACACTTTATATCCTCGAGGCAGCGGGTAAGGTTAAGCAGACTTGATTTGTTTTGGGGCTTCAGGGGGAGATAGAGTTGTGTATCGTCATGTACCAATTAAAGTACAGTGAAATTTGAGTTACCATGCAGCCATTCTAAGTGGATAAGCAACAAGACACGCAACCACATAAGTTAACATAAACATCCATTACATTGGGATTCCACATTCCGTACTGTGATGGAAGGCAATGAAGTTCAATCTTCTTCCTCTCGCACTCAGATTATTATAGTCCAAACCCAAAGTATGTAGTGCAACCAAAGCAAAGTTCACAATAGATCATTGCTAAGGTAGGGTTGAGGCTAAGCTTGTGCAGGTTTAACATCCTGATAGTTGATGAGAAGAAGCTGCTCTTAAATCTGAAACTCGCGGTGTGCGTGAGGACTTGGAGTTATACGTGTGGAGTGAATAGAGGGATTCAGAAAGTGATTGTCCAATCTTCCACAATATTTTATTCCTGGCAGCAGAATATTTAATGTTCTTGCAATAACATGCATTCCCATTAATCTGCATCCTAATCAATTAGCGTATTGAGAGATTTCATGCCTGGGAGCTGAATGAAGCAAGTTAGCTAATTAAGTTTTTGGGACAATTCACAACTTTTCAGCCAAGTGGTGCCTGTTGTGGAATAGGGTGGATAATATCATTTACATCTGATTCATTGAAGTGAATGAGTTTTGTGTAGTCCAGTGCAATTTCAGTAATTGGAGTTGGACTATTTGCTTTAAATCTACTTTGATTAATGATGCAAAAACGCCATTTAACTTGACTCGTCTAACTTGACTCATCGTGTCAATTGCTTCAATTATTTTTTCCCAGGGAATAAAGAGCCAAAGCTGTCAGTTTGGCATTGTCTCAATCACTACAATAGATTGTTTCTATAACAATTTAATTCTTTATAATCTCCCTGGGTAACCTTCTGAAAGGCATCACTTGGAATGAAATAGAACCATGACTTGACTACCATGCTACAAGCACAGCGAGTTATTTTGCCTATATCACATTACAATGATTACATGGTTACAATATTACAATAATTAATACTGTATTTCTAATTTTTAATTAATAAAGGAAATAGGATTATGAATTATAGGAATATAATGTTTATAGAAATTTGCGTTTGGTACTTTTTTTCATAAATCACCAAGCTGCTTTTCTACATATTTGGGGGTGGGGGGGGGGTGTGGGGGGGGGGGGGTGGTGGGAGTCACTGAAAGGCCAGCTTTTAATATCCATCTCTAAATGCCCTTTATTGGTGTTGAGCTGCAACCTAGAGCCACTGGAGCCCAGGTGAAGATATGCCAAAACTTGTTGGCTGAGAGTTCCAAGATTTTGACCCTTTGCATCTTCACCTGGGGGAATATATCAATGTGACTTGGAGGGAAATCTGTGGGTTATGTCCCGATGAACCTGATTTCCCCCTGTCCTCCTTGGTGGTTGAGATTATGTGTCTGGGGAAAAGCTGTTGGAGTGCTCTAATAACAGAATGGCAATACATTTCATAAATAGTGTATAATGCCACTGCCACCTGCATACTCTGGCTGCAATGTATGTTGCAGGCTGAGGAAATGAGTGCAGGTAAGCAGGCACACTGTTTGCTGGGACATCAATTAGCTGCAACAACACTCGAGCTGCTCTATTTCTGGCAAGTGTAGAGTGTTCAGTTACATGTTTGATTTGTTCTTTTTCGTGCATGGTGAAAGGCTTTGTGGAGTCACTCGCTGCTGCAGGACCCAGCCTCCAAACCTGGTTTTGTCACAGTTTTTATGTTTACGTGCTTTAAAGGATTGAGTGAAATTGTTCAGGCAGGACTTCCCTCCTGAAATGCATGTCGACTATTCATTTTAATTTTTAATTTTGAGACACTTCTTTTCCACTTTTATCTTAAGCAGAGATTTTCCCCCCACAGCTGAATGAATATAATTCTACTGACATTTTGTTTAAAAAAAAATAAAAAAATTCTCCCTTCTTAAATCTAGGTATTATGTTAGTATTCCATCAGTCTCTTAGTGGCATGAATAATTAAAAATGCATAATAGTGTCTCTCTCCCTCCTTGGTCCTTTCTAAAATACATTGATGCAATTCATCTGGATCAAGGATTTGAACCCTCACTTAGATATTGGTTAATAATATAAACTGTTATTTTAACAGTTATATTATCCTTCATCTCACCTCTTATGTCAAACCCCACCCTGTTTGTCCACTTGATTTGCTGCCTTGGTAGTTATTGAAGTAAAGCAACTAATATTTCTGTTCCTTGATAATAAAACTTGATAAATCCCCTTTTAATCATCTAATCCCTTAGCTCCCTTGTCATGCTCTCCTCACTGTTCATATACCACGAAAAAGCATTTTTATTAGCTATTTTCTTAAGCTGCGGCATCACGTTTCTAGTTTTTTGTTGCCCGTTTCTTTTCCAAGATGTTAACTATTGTCTCAGTTGTAACTTGCAACTGTCCCGCATCATTGTTTGCAACTTTGCTTTCCCAAGTTCTGTTTACAACCCCTCAATCAGCTTTCATCCAAACCAACTCACCACAATTTTTGTGTATTTATCATCTCCTGCTTAAGTACTGCGCTTTACAAGTAACTGAGTATTATATCTCTATTGTTCATTAGTTGAAAAGTGCCTCTATGTTTGGCTATCATTTTTGTTGTTAGCTATCTCGTGATGAAGAATATGGTTAAGGGCTTTGCTTGTCAAATTCTACCGTTTCAGGCATTGTCAGCAATCTGAGCATCATCTGCAATGATACACTATTCTTTTTGTACACAAAGGAATATCACTTCAGGCAACATAGCTTTTACTTCGGTCAGCCATGTATTAAATTTAAAAACCAATGGCACGTCCTAGACTTTGCATTGGTTTCAAAAACAATTGGTGATACTAATTCTGTGCCCATGTTGTGAACTTGTCAGGAAGACATGAAATTGCATTCAGTTTGAGGTTTTAAAATTACAAGAATCTTTTCTTTTAAACAGATTGGAAAAAATGTGTTTCATTGATCTGGCTTGCATTAAAAGAATTGGATGTCTAGACATTTTGGCAAAAAACACATTTGGGGTGTACCATTGTTGAAGTCAACAGATTCTTTGTAATTTATAGATGTGGTAATATCGGCATTCTTAATCTGGGTGCTACCAGTCAATTTAAGTTGAGTTTTCAAATATAGTTGTTGAATTTATTAATCAACAATTAATGAGAACTAACTAGTACATGATCTATGAGCTACTATAGTAGATATCACAAAGTCCTGTTGTATCAGTAACGGCAAAACTGTTGATTGGATTTTTTTCAAGGGTAATATGAAAACAAATGCAAACATTTTCTTTAGTACATTCTGATTATAATGTTGATTCTAAACTCCCTGAATGCTATACATTCTATTTGCAGTGGGATTGATTATGAAGCTATGTATGCTCCCATATTCCTGCAGAATCTTGCCCTGTGCACATTTCTCAAGTGCCTATTGGCTCAGTCTGTCAAGCCCACCCCAACTCTCCAAAGCAGTCGTTGTTTTTTTTGTCTTGAGCTACACCAATGATGACACACCAAGTTGCATTTCCTCACACTTACTGGCAGTACATATACAGGTTCCTCAGGTCCATCACTTTGCCTTCCGATTCTTTAACTAGACTTTTTTTCAGTTGTGGAGCTCATTTCTTTCCTTCCCTTTTGCATTATAAAAAATGAAAGTATTTCTGGGAATTTACAATACTCTGATGTAGTTAATACAAATAGTGCACACCTTAATGAGGAACTGGTTAAATGTAAATGGGAAGAAAGGGAAAGAATATGCTATCCTGTACGATATGCATATGTACCTGGTGTAATGATGAGTGGTACAGGAATCAATTGTTTTTCCACCTGGTTTATGATGGCTTAAGAGCCGAGACACTGGTAGCAGGAAGGGGAATAGATAAGCTCTTGAACCTTCTTTGTCATTCATTATGTATGGATGTTTATCTATCTCAATGCCATTTTCTGACTCTTTGCCATATCCCTTGATGGCTTGTGCCTCTTGATTTCTAGACCTAGCAACTAGGTCTCAACAGTCCTCTGTGGTAGCAAAATTCCTCCAGTTCACCACCTCCAAAATGAAGATTTTTGTCATCTCTTTCCTGCTAAGTATCTTATCCCATGTCATGTGTTTGTGGTCTCCGGTTCTAGATTGTCTCCCAGCCAGGGAAACATCCTGCCCACACCAGTCCATTTAGCTCTGTCAAATATTTGTACGTTTCGGTTAGATCCCCTCTTGTTGTTTAGAACTCCAGTGAATGCAAACGTAGGGGTGGTGCAGATGTCGAGTTGCTGCCTTACAGCGCCAGAAAACCGGGCTTCGATCTTGACCACGGGTGCGGTCAGTACAGAGTCTGTATGCTCTTCCTGTGACCTCTGGGTGCTCACCAAGAGAAGGAATGGGTGAAATTTTGGGTCGAGACCCTTCTTTAGGTTGAGATTTCGCAGTGGGGCAAACAGAATATGCAGGACGGAACTGCATATGCTGGTTTACACCGTGAGTGGAAAATTACGCAGTGATGACACGATTAACTTCATTACACCGTGAGGGTGTGGGCTTAGAATGCTTCGTCTGATAGGATAGTTAATGGTGATTTGATAAGATAAGTTCTTGAGCAAATTCTTTCAAAGAGCTTCTTCATTTGACCAAGTTGTGTCCTTATCTGCAAGATAAATCCTGCTTTAAAATTGTTCTTATCAATATGTCTTGACTCAAAATGTGACCATAATTAGATCTTTAGAATCTGGATAATCTGTGCTATTTGTCTTGACAATCTGATGTGAAATATCACTTTACCAGGTGTCTAGCATTTTTTTGTTGAAATCTGCAAATAAGATTTCTACTGTTCAGAAGAATTATAACTTTTTAATTGATTTCTCCATTTCTTGTTTCGATTTGAAAGCAGCTGTAAGTTGAAGTCCAACACTCTGATAGATACTTGCATCGTTGGCACGCAGACTCCATACCCCGTGTCAGTTATGGACTCTTCAACAGCTGTAGTGCTGCCTCCACCCTCCTCCATGTAGTTTCCCAGGATTCTGAGTGTGGTGTGGTTTGTTTTGGTGTGGTGAGGTCACTGGAATGGCTGCATACTCTGAGGTTACAATAATCTGCATCCACCCCCCAATTCCTGTGCAGACAGACAGCATTTTTAAACAAAAACAAAGTCCTTTCAACGTTTTGCTTTTGGATCATTTCCACTTATCCCGGGCTTTTGCTTGCATGATCCTTGATTACATTGGATGGGGAAGATAGTAAATATGAAAAGTGTTCACTGCAGAGATGCTGGACACTTAACCATTTGAGTGTGTGAGTGTCCTCGGAATACAAATCACAGTGCAATGGTATTACCATGTGAAAAGAATATAACAGAATTGCAGCTACTTTAGTGGTTTGATAAACGACTCCTGGAGTTTTCAACAATACTTTATTCGAAAGTTCAAGTTGCAGCATACAGGTTTAACAGACACGTCTGGCCACATCGGTGGTCAGCGCTGAACTAACGCGCGCAAGGGAAAAAACGCGCGAAAACCACAGCCCCTCCCGAGTCACGTGACCGCGGCTTCTGAACACCGGGTTCGATATCTGCGTGTGCTAGCAGGTGCCGCTACACTACCACCTATTAATATAAAGCAATTAAATGGAACCACTGACTCTCGGATTGTGCAAGATTATATTCGTAGATCAGCAAAGATATTTTAGTTATTTTTAGTTAGTGCAGCCACAAATAAATGTGAATTGAGTTGTTTTCAGTTGCAAGAAGTTGTGAGATTAGTGTGTTGGACGGGGCTGCTTTACGGTGTGATTGATGAGAGCACAAACAATCTTGGTTGTAGACTCACTTGACAGTCGATTTTGTTCGAGAACTATTTCACTATTTTGCAAGGCCAGAGGATTTTCAATTACTTTGCAGGGACTGAGGGAATATTAATGTGCCCATTTCAAGAACAAAATGGGGTGGGATGGGGCTCATAATGACTGTGTCAAAGATGATGCCAGGTTAAATCAATCTTCTCTGCCTGCAGGTGATCTATCTACCTACATTTGCTGCAAATCCATGTGCCGATCTACTTGATGGAGGATAATCAGATTTTGTAATCTCTGTTGCAATCTAAGTCATACATTTAAAAAAATATTGTGAAACCGGAAGAACAACTTAGTTTATATTTGGACTCTGTTTTTGTTATTTCATTATCCGTCATTGATATCAAAGCTGTATTTTAATTCTATATGTTGAATGTCAGTTATCTCCAATGAAAGTTGAGATTCTTTCATGAGGCAAAAGTTTGTGCGTTCAACCTGTGAGATTTTTTAATTCTCGTTGCTACAACTGCTAAAACAAACCATCGCACTAGATACCTGTGGTTGAGATTTGGTTTTGGTGAGGTTTTTAATTTTTCTCCTTTTTCTATTGGCAACAAATTTGAGTTTAGTTAAAGTAAAGCTTATAAATGTGTGAAACTATGCTGGAAAAAATAGCAATCCTTTGAATATTGTGTTTTAACTAATAATATCCTAATTAGTTTACTATTTTCGCCTAAATGAGTTGCCAGTTACAGTCGACACTTGGAAGAGATCTGAATCTGTGCATTGCATTCATAACATGCTTGAAAGATATCTGTTGAACATGTGTCACTCAGTTGAAACTGTTAAACTTGCTGTTTTTGTGCCTTAAGTTAGGCACCTCAATTTGAACTAAATGAGCCACAATCCATAGTGAAGAATGTATGGCTCCCAGGAGTAGTAGGAATCCTTGGTTTGCCAAATTTCATTTTAGCTTCAAGCTCGCACTGACAGTTCATTTGTTTGTATAAGATATGGTTGCCAACAGAGTAGTGTGACAAATTTATATGTTTCTGAAGAATTGCAGCCTTTATAACACACACACATCTATTTATATCGACAACTTCCAACATATGCATACATCTGGTACTGTCAGATCCCCCCCCCCCCCCCCCCCCGAGGTTTAAAGTAAAATACAAGTTTTATCCTCAAGTGAGGATCCAGTGGGTTTTTTGCACTGAAATGCTCTCCCTTTTCACTCATTAAATATAGCAAACTGAGCTAAGGGGCCAAGAAGGTGATCTGATGCTGGTCTGTCAAACTTCTCTGACCACTTGTAGGTGGAATCATGTGGGTGATTGAAATGTTAAATATTTGCTTTTCTCAGTCTGGGAAATACTCGACCTGGGCTTGACTTCCCACATAAGTAACACAAATGAAATCAGTAACTTGCTGAATGCTAAACTGGAGAGCATTACTTTAAAGTGTGTGTTACTTCAAGTTCAAGTTCACATTTATTGCCACATGCACCAATTAAGGTACAGTGGAATTTGACTTACCATACAGCCATACAATCAAAAAGAACACAATACACAATAGAATACAACATGAACATCCACCACAGTGGAAACAGCATTCTTCACCGTGGAGGAAGGCAATAACATTCAGTCAGTCCTCCTCCTTTGTTCTTCTGTGGTCGGGACAATGAACCCTCCGCAGACGCCGCTACGGACGGCCCGATGTACAGGCCCTTTCATCGGGATGCTCAAAACTCTGACATCGGGACAGACGGACACTCCGCGGCTTGGAAGTCCCGAATCAGCCGCTTCCTACCGGAGACCAGGGCTTCACGATGTTATAGACTGCAGGCTGGCAGTCGGAGCTCTTCTCCGGCGATCACCAGCGAGGGATCCCAGACTCCACATCGCGTCCGCGGCTAGAAGCCCCGCAGACCGCGGCTTCAGGATGTTATAGTCCGCGGGCCAGCGATCGGTGCACTTCGTCTGGCGACCTCCGGCAAGGGAGCGCCCGGCTCCACAATGGAAAGTCCGTGCTGCGCCCGCTGCTGAAGCTCTGGGCCCGACTCTGGGAGAGGCCGCACCAATCTAAGTTGTTAGGCCATGAGGAAGGTGAAAATGTGACATGAAGAAAAGTCACATTCCGTCGAGGCAAGCGACTGAAAAACTGTTTCCCTCTATTCCCCACTACCACCACACCCCCACACCCCCACACCCCCACACCCCCACACCCCACACCCCCACACCCCCACACACCCCCACACCCCCACACACCCCCACACCCCCACACCCCCACACCCACACCCCCACACACACACCCCCAACACACACACATGCACTAAAACACATTTTTAGACATACTGAAAACAAAAAAAAGGACGAACAGCTGCTGGCGAGGCTGCCGACTCGCGGCGCCACGACTTTTATGCTGCAAGTGATTTTTTTTAAACCGTCAAGTGTTTGTTGCTTTACTGCTAAAGGTTCTCTCCATCTGGCAAAAGTCTTGCATCATTTCAATTTCTGTGAATTGAACACCAACTTCCTGCATAAACCTCTGTCACTTTTTTGTTATTCATTCTATTTTTCCCCTATTTATTATTTTTTCTGTTTTAATATTTGCCCTGAAATTGTGTTCTCTTCACCTAAATTCATTATTAGTTGACAAATTAATTGTGACTATATCTGCCTCTGACGAGGTGACCCACCCCAGCTTTAGTCATCACTGGCTTATGGCAGGCGTTGCAAACTGAGGCTGTCACCATTTTAGAAAAAACATTGAAAATAGGTGCTGGAGGAGGCCATTTGGCCCTTCGAGCCTGCATCGCTAAAGGTTTTGTTTCTGTTTATATCATAGCACCTAGCCTTTTACCTCTTTCTATTATGTTACTTCTTAGCAGACTGCCATCTTCCACCTAGTTATCAGCACTGCATCACATTGAGTTTGTCCCTAATTTGGCTCACTAAGTTCATGCTGACCATCAATCGCCAGTTCTCGCCAGATCAATGCGTTATCCCACTTTCGCATTCACTTCCAGCAAACCCTGGTCAATTAACTTACAAAACTGCACACCTTTGGATGCAAGAGGAAACCGGAGCATGTGAGGAACCCAGCCGGTCACGGGGAGAACAGCACCCGAGGTCAGCATTCTGTTGCATTATATATGGAATCAGCTGCAGCTTGTTTAATGCACAACTGTCGGCAAATTTGTCATTTGATGAATTTTATTTGATGAATATGTCCAGTTGCAATCTAAACATCTGAGGAAAAAGTTGACAATAGTTCAAGCATTCGCGGTGCCCTTTTCCCTCATTGCTTGCATTGTACTTAGAAAGTAAATTGTTACCAGCTGAAGAGTCATCGTAACTGTTGATTGAAGAAAATAAGTGTCACAAGGATTGAGAGAAACTGGAGAGGGGTATTCTACAATAGTAACAGTGGCATTTGTACATAGAATGTGTTTTACCCTCCAACAGCCTAGTAATCCAGAAATAAAGATGCATCTTTTCCCAGCATAAGTGGCACGCCAATTAAAGTTTTAAAGTGGAAGCAGCAGTGAATTATTGGAATAGGTGTATCTGAGCAAAGATAGAAAGCAGCTTATATTTGTTATTTGACTGGAAAGGACATTGAATAGATAGATGGTGGGGAGAGTTTCAGTGAACTCGTTAAGAGTGCCAAATGAAGATATCGGGGAGGGAACTCAAGAATGTTTACCTAGCAATTGGAGAAAAGCTGAAATTCTTCATGAAAGTTCTGCCTGTTAACTGCAATTCCTTGTGTGTGCACAAGAGCATGGAAGTGTAAACACACTGACTGCTGTTCACTGCTGTTGTGAGGTTTTGATTTGTGTAAAATAGTGTCACATTTGTCTGCACAACAGTTAATACACCTTGAAACTAATCTGTTGGTGTTCAAGAACGTTATGGTGCAAATGTAGTGAGGTATATTAAAATGTAATTTTAAGGTGACTAGCTGGCTGAAGACATCTTAATATTACTGTTTATTTCGTGCCTCAAGAGGGAGCTCTATTTTCTTCACTTTATCCATTAAAAAGTAATGCTATATAATGGTGCTGCTTTTATTTTTTGGATATGAAAATTGTTCCATAAATAGCAAAATAAATATGACTGAAATCTTTTCAATTTATTGTATTAACGGTTTGTTTAAGAAAGAACTGCAGATGCTGGAAATGCCGTGTATAGGAGACTGCACAATATGAACATAGGACAGTACAGCACAGCATAGGAACGGGCCCTTCAGCCCACAAAGTTTGTGCTGAATATAATGCCAAGTTAAACTGATCTCATCTACCTATACATGATTCAAACCCCTCTATTCCGTGCCTTTTTAAAAGCTTCTTAAACACCACTGTCCTATCTGGCTCTGCCACCACCCCTGGTAATGTGCTCCAGGCCCCCACCACTCTTGTATTAGAAAAAGTTTTAAAAGATTTTTATACTTGCCCCACCCATCTCCATTAAATCCCTATTCCAAATAAGGTTGATTTTGTGTAATTAACATCTTCAGTGCCAGCATGTGTAATATGTACTTTAACACAACCATTTTCAGTGTAAAGGTATTCACCAAACATTTTGTATTATGAGATAATTCTGAGGCAGTTGCAGCCATAGACAGGAAACTTCTCTGGTTAGTGGAATAGTTGGATATCTAATCTCAAACTTTTGTGGATCGACTAATAATTTCTGTGGCATTTAATTAAAGCATTATAACTGTTTGAACTTGTCTATGTTCAATTGTTGTTTTATTGCGGAAGATAGTTGGCACTTCTACCACTTAAGTGAAATAGCCACTCATTTACTATTAAAGATATCTGCAACCTTTTACATTTATACAAGTTTTCAAAATAGCCATTCATCTCGTATGTATTTTGTTTTTCAAATAATTGGTATGTTGAATTGTGCATTTGGTACCTAGTACTGTAGTCGGAGAGGATAAACCTACTGACTCACAGCTATCTAGGTGACACTTCTTCCCACCCTGTCTCCTGCAAAGACTCTATCCTCCTACTCCCAATTCTTCTGTCTACACCTCATCTGCTCCCAAGATGAGATGTTCCAAACCAGGACATCTGAAATGTCCACAGTCTTTAGGGAATGGGGGTTCCCCTCCTCCATCATAGATGAGGCCCTCACACGTGTCTCCTCAGTATACCGCAGCTCCACTCTTGCTCCCTCTCCCCCCAGTCGCAACAGGGACAGAGTCCCCCTAGTCCTCACCTTTCACTCCATCAGCCATCGCATACAGCACATGATCCTCCAACATTTTCACCAGCTCCAACGGGATCCCACCACTAGTCACATCTTCCATCTCCAACCCTTTCTGCTTTCCGCAGAGACCGTTCCCTTCGCAACTCCCTAATTAATTCATCCCTTCTTGCCCAAACCACCGCCTCCCAAGGTACTTTCCCCTGCAACCGCAGAAGATGCAACACCTGTCCCTTTACCTCATCCCTCAACTCTGTCCAGTGGGCCCATCAGTCCTTTCAGGTTAGGCAGAGGTTCACGCATCTCCTCCAACCTCATCTACTGTTCCAGCTGTGAACTCCTATATATCGGCGACACCAACCACAGACTCGGCAATCGTTTCACTGAACACCTTCGCTCAGTCGCCTCAGGCTACCTGATCTCCCAGATGCCAAACACTAACTCCCCTTCCCATTCCCATACTGACCTTTCTGTCCTAGGCCGCCTCCATTCATTTCTCCTAAGTACCATCTATATCTCTCGTTCCCCTTTCCCCTGACTCTCCGTCTGAAGAAGGGTCTCGACCCGAAACATCCTTTTCTCCAGAGATGGTGCCTGACCCGCTGAATTACTCCAGCGTTTTGTGCCTGTCTTTGACTTAGTACTGTTGGTCAGTGTTTGGTTTGCTCCTTGTCCAGCGAAGTCTTTAAGGTGCAGGTTAATCGTTAGCTGCGCTCAAAATAACTCTGATTCTTAACACAAGACTGGCTGGACGGTGTTTTTTCTAGCCTGATGAAAAATGTCCACGAGGTAAAAAGGTTGTGAATTAGGTTGTGAAAGTGGGACAGGCCCTTAACTCATTGCCAGTGTGTGAGCCACAACCATATTACACTCGGGCACGTACCAAAAAAGAACTGTCAAAAATGTCTCCTTATCGAGGCGATTGCTCGTTAGCCAGAGGCATCTGCAGCTTTCTAGCTAAAACGTAGGTTAACATTATCAGTATATTCACCATGCAGAAGAAGGAATGTTTTTATTGTGTTCTTATGGATTTTAGCATTCTGAAATACAGCTGTTAATGCAAGTGGGCAGGGCGAGCACAGTTCACTGGTATTCATAGCAATTGTGTTTTTGTCACAATTAGAAATGGTGAAGCCTTTTTAAATGAGATCTGTCTAATGTGAAGACATTTTGTCTTTGGTGTAAGAATAATTGATTTGTGAAGCAGAAATTCCCAGAGGCTATTTTTAAAAGAAACAGACATTAAAGCACATTTGGATCCAGCTGTTTTTCCTTTCTCATTTAAATCTATAACCCCCATCTGTAGAAATAAAGAACTGTAAATGCAGGTTAATACACAAAAGTATACAAAGTGCTGGAGTAACTCTGTAGGTTAGGCAGCATCCCTGGAGAGTACGGAATACATGGAGCCTGACCTACTGAGTTACTCCAGCACTTTGTGTCCTTTTCTTTATCCCCATCTTATTGCCCAACATTGATGTATTTCTTTGATACTGGAAGCATTATTTTCTTTTTTTCATCTGACCTCCCAGAAGTTCTATACAAGCCTTGACCACGAAAGAACTGGGTCACAAAACTTGGACAGCTGACTCGGTCACATCCCCAGCCACAGCTCACTATCAAACTTCTTAACATCTTGGAGAGTTTTTGACACTGGGAGCATTCAAAAGCTATTTTTTAAAGCATTAAAGAATCAACATAAACATTTTAAAAAAATCAAATACTAAAATCTTAAACATATTCAAACATTAAAACATACTTTTTCTGTATTCAATGAATTTAAGCTATTGTCCTCCAATGCAGTCATTCCTTTCCAATGAAATGAATGGAGTTGCTGTTCCTGCAGCAGATCTCATTTGGCACAAGTTCTTTTGGACGATAATTGCAGTGAGTTAATGTTTCCTGACTGAGCAATCCTGCCATGAAGACTTATTTTGGTGAACCTTTTTGAAGTATTTGTTCAAAAGCATTTAGCCAGTTCAGAACTTAGTTAATGTCAGTTACAACATTCCTGACCCTTGGGAGAGACGTGGATTTCAGCCTGTTGAGGAAACATTTGTGATGTTAGGCATTTCAAAAAGAGATGACCTTCTGCGCTCAGCCTTTCATTTCCCATAATTTCAGATTAGCCGCATTTAGATTTTTACCACTTGCCCATGAAAAGTTCTAACAAAGGAGTGAAGAGTAAAATCTACCCTTACTTGACCTCTGCCTTCCATAATTCTGCACTGACCTGCGCTGATATGAAAATCCAGAGTGCACTAACCTGTCCCACTTACGCGGGTGCAGGAGACTCTGCGCTCACCACATGTTCGCTGGTGGTCTCTGGTGAGTCTCCTTCATGGTCGAGAGGAGTTCCCGCATTCTGGGAACTAGTCGTGGCCTCAGTATGGTCGCAGCAAATTTTTCAACATGTTGAAAATTTTTCTGCGACTAAACATTGGTCGCCATGGAGAAAATAGATACTTTTGTAGTCGTAGGTGCAGTGGTAGTGGGGTCGCCATGTCGTTGCAGGTAGTCGAGGTAGCCATAGGTAGTTTTAGTTAATCGCCTTTGCTCACCGGGCATTTTCATTGGCTCATGGGGGGGGGGAGGAAAACGTAAGCACGAGTTTTCAGAACCAAGGAAAACCAACCGGTCATGTTAAATGCCCACTAAACTTCACAGCTGTGTATCTCTCTGGCTTATTAAGTTGTCTGGCTTCTTAAAAGTGTTTCCACTCATTCTCTCCCTCCCCCCCCCTCCCCTTCTCCCCTCTTCGCCCCTTCCCCCACCCCCACTCTTTTAAAGGACTTACCGTACACCGACCTAGCCGTCTTTAACCTTCCTGTTCATCGCGGTGTGTGTCTGTATCACCTTGGCTTTGCACCGTGTGAATTTCAGAAAGAGCTCCCCCGCTTTGCCTGGCCCCCGCCTTTGCGATGTGTGTGTTCTGCTCTGACAGTCGCCGTTCCAGTTCGCAGTTTTTCAGGCGAGTGCCTGGTCGCCAGCAGTCTGCTGAAAAGTCGCCTAAGTGGGACAGGCCCTTAACACAAAGTTGGCAAGTAGTTTCTCTGGAGTCGGTGATCTGGCCTGGTACACATGCCCTAGTCCAATGGAGTTGGCGATCATTCTCAACGGAAAGGTGATCTGACCCCCCCCCCCCCCCTCTAGCGTTGTTCAATTTTTCTCACTCGGACTGATGACTTTCACTCAAAGGTTACATGTAGTTTTTTCTATCTTTTTAATTTTGCTATTTGTTTGGAATCATTTGTTACAAATGAATTTCCACAGTCACTTTTTAATTGAAAAATTATTTCAATCCTGCTTAAATATTTGACAGTCTGGGAATTGAAAAGCTGTAGGGAGCTCGAGGCAGTGCCTGCGGATGCAACATTGGGGTGTGCTTGACTCTTTGAGGGCACTTATGATTGCAACTTCAAAGGAGGTGGCAACGGAGATTTCCAAAGAGATTCCATCCTGTGTCAGGGATAGAATGAAACAGTGGGCAACAGTCAAATGGTATTGCCCAAGGCTTTGGTCCTGAAACCAGGGGGGTACAGTGTAAGATGAATCGCTGTTACACATGTAAGGGGCGATGATTCCTTGGAGTAACTATTCTATGGGAAAAATCCTTGTTTTGCTCGTGTTAGAATTCAAGAACAAATAGCCACATGAGGCAAATGAGGAATATAATCTCAAATAAGACACCGGCACAGAGGCAAAGTGTGCCGCATAAATCACATAATCTGCACGACGCTAAAATGGCCGAAGATGACGCATAAGAATTTTTGTAGAGAATCTGTGTTACAAGCAACTGTGTGACAGATAACTAGACTTCGAGATCATGGCCATGAACAACATGAGATAAGCAGAGATGCAGCTGAACAATGCCAGACTGTCCCCTTATGGATGAGGATGCAAATAATTAAACTGCTGCTGATCTTCCCACATCTTGCTTCCTTCACTCCTTAGATGCTGCCTCACCCGCTGAGTTTCTCCAGCATTTTTGTCTACCTTCGATTTTTCCAGCATCTGTAGTTCTTTCTTAAACATTTTGCCCACATCTTGGAATAACCATTCAAGACATGGGCAGCAAAATTCAGCAATTATTGGCAAAGATTGAATCGTAAATTATTGAAGCCGAAGCGTTCCGTGCTCAAACTGACGCTCTGTCCACAAAACTGCACGAATTATGAGAAATTGATGGTGAAAGATTAACTTCCCAATAATAGTCACTGAGGTTGTTCGGGAAGTGCAGCAAGTCTGCAAACAAAGTTTCAGAAAATAGATTGGCGGAGCAAATGTCTCAATGCAGCTCAGTAGCAAAACTGTAAATGTGAGTACAAATTGTCAAATGCCCAACCAAGTTTAAAGGCAGCGGTTGGAATAGTTATCCAAATCCTTCTTGGTAAAATGATTGTAGACAGGCCGAACACTGAAATCAGTAATGAGAAGTTTATTGTCATATAATTTGTGTATTGGCTGAACATTTGAAAAAGATTTGCAGGCAGGGGGATTAACGTTGAGTTGGCCATCAATATAAAATAATACTCTCTGAGGCACCATTTCAGCCATTGGAATAGTCCACACAACCATTCCAATGTGCTCTCTTTGACTTTGGTCAGGTGGAATGATAATTTCCTTGTTTTTCACTGTGCATTCAAAAATAGGCTTGAATAAAAATAGGCTTGAATACAAAAATAAGGTACTTGTATTTCAGCAGAATGTAGTACTGGAGATTTGCAAAAGATCAATGAATGGAATGCAGGCAGAAATGAAATCTGGTGATGGACTGCATTTCATATTCATTAGTTATAGGAGCAGAATTGGGCCATTCGGCCCAACAAGTCTACTCTGCCATTCGATCATGACTGAACTATCTTTCTCTCTCAACCCCATTCTCAATGTCATTCTTAAGCAGTAGGTCTCATGGTGGAGGTTCAATGGCCCTTTATTTGTCACACAAGCAACTGCACAGTGAAATTATGTTTGCATATATATTGCACATCCTGTCGCCTGCCATCTCCCCATAACTTCTGACACCCATACTAGTATAAGATTTCACTTACTATTTGGGTTTTATTTGTGGCTCAATGCAGATTAGACCAAATACTGTAGGTTTGGCTGTGTAAACCAAGTGTGCATGTCAGGGCTGCCAACATTGGGTGAGAGTTGGGAGTGAGAAATTGTGCGAGACAAAGCCCGAGGGCGAGCAGCGTCCGAGGTGGGGGGGGGGGTGGTGACCCCCCCCCCCCTCCCATCCCATTGGTATGGAGCTTTTGCAGTTTTCAGCTTGAAATTGTGCAATCTGGTGCATACTGTAGTGAGTCTTTTAACTTACACTTGAATGCAATATTTATGCTTTAAATTGGATTAGCTATGAATAAAGTTAGGCTAAATTACATTCCTAATTACATTCCACAGTAGAGCCAGGCTCTGATCAACAGGCGCAGCTCATGAATGAACTTAGTATATTCATGTATGGAAATCCGATTATAATCAAACACTTGGCCCATGTTGACCAACCTGGGTCTCACTGCACACCTGGTGCTACTCCTAACCCTGACTCCAGTTGCATACCTTCTCTCATTCCTGACACTGAGTCCAGCCTTACACCTGGGCCCCTATTCTACCCTGATCATAGCTGCTTACCTGCTTAGGTTCCCAGTGCTGAACACTACCATTGTTCCAGCTTTGACTGCACACCTAGTACTATTCCAGGCCTTGACTCTGGATGCACACTTGGCCTTCCTCCTAGCCCCTCTGCACTGACAATATATTTTGCCCACACATAAAGCCCCATATCTGACCCCCCAGGACTTAAACCATTACGTTCAAGTCCACAGGTGCTTATCTAATGTGGTAATCTTTTATGGGGTACTTCACGGACCAAATTATGTATAACAAAATTTGCTACATCTATTGCCTTCCTTGTTATCTAACATGCTAGTTACTTTGTCAAAGAAGTCATCAATTGGTTGAACACAATTTCTCATCCATTAAACTATACTCACTCAGCTGTATAAGTATTCAGGTACCATTTCCTTCTTTTTCCTAACAAACTGTCCTGAAGTCATTTTCACCCCCAATATTTCCAGTATTTTGCTGTCTTCCTCTCAGCTGGGACTTTTCCGAAATGCTAAGTCCAATAACTATATATTTTAGCAATAATATTTTATTAAATGTGATCTTCAGAGTACATGATGTTTTCCGTGGTATTTATAACACAACAATGATAAAAAGATCTATGTTTTTATTGCATCTACCAACATGCACACATTATTAAATTATAGTTAATATGTGCCGAGGGCAAATTTTTGTTCCAATGCTCTCCATTCCCAATTACTTTTACATTGAAGTGATTGAAATCCAAGTGACGTTTAAATGGCATCAGAAAAATAGAACCTCCGGAATGGATGATATTCATTACGTGGTTGGTTGGAGTCAGTATCAGCACAATTAGTATATTAAATTTTGAATCTTCAGAGGTCCTGGTTCAAGCTAAAACTAAAGACAAATAATAACTTCCTCACACATTCGCTTGCAAGTATCTCTGTCACTCCTTTAAAATATGCCCCTTCTTTGAACAAGCTCTTAAACATCGCATCTGAATCAGTTTCCATCTGATTACACTCCTTGAGGATGTTCATCTACGTGTTCAATTAATAAAACGATGAGATTGAGGACATTTCTATTCATCCTGTCAAAGGAATTTGGAGGGGGGTGGGTTTAGAAATAGTCTGAGGTGACCAAACATAATAGTTGAGTGGCAAATTACAATAGTGCTATCTTCCCAATATTTAACTGAACTAAATAATGGGTTATCAGGGCTGTATGTTAGGACAGACAGCCTGACATCTTGCATGTCATTTCAATATTACACGTATCCCATCCCCCTGGATATTCCGGAAGAATAAAATAAGGTTTTGTGAACTAATTACAAATCAAGCTAATTACAAATCAATAACATTAGCCAACTCCGAAACACGAAGCGCTGAGCATTAGGATCCAGACATCATGGACAACTGGCCTCCGTTCCCCCCACACATCTGGCAGTGCTCTGTCTGAACCGGGGGCCACAGAGCGTTTTTGAAAGTGGGAGGCTGAGCGATCACTGATCACTGGCCTTGGGGGTACCCGGCGAGGGAGTGGAGCAACCGAGTGGAGGGAGGGGGGTGCCTCGCATTTTGAAATTTGATGTATTAAAATCGTGTTTTAGTGCATTGTAGAAGTATGATTTGTTTGACGTATTTTTAAGAGTTAACTTTTTAAGGGTGGTGTGTCTATGGAACAAGAGGAGGTAGTTGTGGCAGGGACTATCCCAACATTTAAGAAACAGTTAGACCGATACATGGATAGGACAGGTTTGGAGAGATATGGACCAAAAGCAGGTAGTGGAGCTGGGACATGTTGGCGGGTGTGGGCAAGTTGCGCCGAAGGGCCTGTTTTCACACTGTATCACTCTATGACTACATTATACCTCCACCATGCATGAATGCTTCAAAATCAAGTGGTTGAGTTTTATTGCCATATACTCAAGCATAGAAACATAGAAAATGGGTGCAGGATTAGGCCATTCGGCTCTTCGAGGCAGCACTGTCATTCAATATGATCATGGCTGTTCATCTAAAATCAGAAACACTTTCCTGTTTTTTTTTTCCTCCCCATAGCCCTTGATTTCGCGAGCCCCAAGAGCTAAATGTAACTCTCTTGAAAACATCCAGTGAATTGGCTTCCACTGCCTTCTGTGGCAGAGAATTCCACAGATTCACAACTCTCTGGGTGAAGAAGGTTTGTCCTCTTCTCAGTCCTAACTGGCCTACCCTTTATTCTTAAACTGTGACACCTGGTTCTAAACTCCTCCAATATTGGGAACATTTTTCCTGCAGTTACAGTAAGTGAAAATCTAATAGACAAGCAGGATGCTTTCTCCAACCACCCCCATTTGAAGGCCACTATCTTCCACCGTTTCTACCCAGTGCTTGATACCTACTTCCAGCAGCCACTGGTTGTCCTCCAGGATGCACCGAGACGCAGCCTGAAGGGCCTGCGCCACTTAGGTGATCTTTTGGGTGACTACAAGCGACAGTGGCTACAGTGTTTGCTGTCGGAGCTGGTCGTAGGTTGTCGCGAGGTCTCGTAGGTGAATGCTAGTAAAACTAATCCCTGACAGTCACCTAAAGAGTCGCCTCAGTGGGACAGGCCCATACGTCGTGGGAATAGCGTAGATCAGGGGAGCCATGACCAGCTGCGTCACTCGTTGTCCAGCCCACTCTCCAAGTCTCCGATAGACGCAAAAAGCCGGAGTAACATCCAATTTCCTCTCTGTCTGTGGACCGACTCCAAGCACCAGAGGCCCATTGATCTGCGGCACTGCTCGATACGTGTTTGGCTTTGTGGAGAACAGAGCCAGATGTCACCGTGTCCCGGCACTCGGCCCTACGCAGCCCTGCTAGCCGGACAGGGTTCAGTTTGGAGATACAGCGCGGAAACAGGCACACCGAGTCCACACCGACCAGCGATCCCCGCACATTAACACTATCCTACACACACTAGGGACAATTTACACTTATACCAAGCCAATTAACCAGACCTTCAGTCTGAAGAAAGGTCTCGACCAGAAACATCACCCATTCCTTCCCTCCAGAGATGCTGCCTGACCCGCTGAGTTACTCCAACAGTTGGTGTCTATCGGTTTAAACCAGCATCTGCAGTTCCTTCCTACGCGTGTTCCTGTCCAAATGCCGTTTAAATGCCATTGTGGTAATTTCAAGTGTAGAATGAAGTTAAGAGTGTTTAGTTGTGTGCAGCGACATCAGAACAATGACATTCTCAGTTGCTGCACCTTAACAGGCCGGTTAAAGCAACAACACACAGATACTTGTAAATAGATTGATTTAGTTTACTATTGCCACCTGTAGCGAGGTACAGGGAAAAGCTTTTGTTGCGTGCTATCCGGTAAATGCAAGCAAACCGCTCAGAATGTACAGATAAAGGAGAACGGGCGCAACATATATAATCAATAATACAATGGATTAATAATCAGTAGTATTGGGTAATCATCCCGGCATATCAGCGGAGGCCCAAGTATTAGCATTACAATTAATGCCCCACAGCGCCGGAGACCCGGGTTCCATCCTGGTCTCGGGTGCTGTCTGTGTGGAGTTTGCACGTTCTCCCTGTGACCGCATGGGTTTCCTCCAGGGTGCTCCAGTTTCCTCCCACATCCCAAAGACGTGCGGGTTGTTGGTTAATTGGCCCTTTGTAAATTGGCCCTTAGTGTGTAGGGAGTGGATGAGAAAGTGGGATAACATAGAACCAGTGTGAACGGGTGATCGATGGTCTGCACGGACTCGAGGGGCCGAAGGGCCTGTGTCCATGCTATATCTTTGAACTAATTATTATATTGAACAAATCAAGACTTACCTATCGATTTGAACATGAACAATATTATCCCAAAGTTGCAGAGTATTTGAGTGGCATTTACTGCAGAATCCCTGAGGTTATTCTTTGTAAAGTGAAGGGCAAAGTTCATCTCTACAAGTTTCATTTTCTGAAGTTAATTTGTAGTTTATATTTACCATCTTGCATTTGCTTATTTGTTCCCGCGATACATGAATCAAGACTTGCATTTAAAGATGAACAAAATATCAATTTACAGATATCAACTAATTTCCCCGATTGAGTATGAATATCGAATTCTTTAACATCCCCTCTCTCTCCGTCCCTCCCCCACCCGAGTGGTACTAGCTTCATAGTCATCTTGTTGGGTCTCATTGTGTGAGAAGGAACTGCAGATGCTGCTTTAAACCGAAGAGAGACACCAAATGCTGGATTAACTCTGCGGGACAGGCAGCATTTCTGGAGAGAAGGAATGGGTGACGTTTCAGGTCGAGACCCTTCTAAAGGTTTCGGGTCGAGACCCTTGGAAGGGTCACGACCAGAAATGTCACCCATTCCTTCTCTCCAGAGATGCTGCCTGATCCATGCCAGTCACTTGGGCGAATTCGGCACAGAGATTCTCACAGCCGCGGCACAATGCTTCCAACGGCCCGGGACTCGTACACTGAGGTTGCTCCAGCCCAGCAATCACTTGCCAACCCCGGCTCCCCGCCCGCATCTTCCCCTGCCGCTGCTTCTGCTTCCATCCCTCCCTCAGCCCAGGCTCTCCAACACCCGCGGCCCATGCAGTTGATATGAGTTTGGAAATTCTCGTTGATCACAGAATTTCTCACGACAGAGCGTGAGAAATTTGTGGTCAGCGTGAGAGCATGAGAATTTGTTGAAATGCGTGATTCTCACGCTCAATGCGTGAGAGTTGGCAGCCCTGGCAAGTTGATGGGAAGTTGTCCCATCTTGCAACATCACATTGCTCAAATTAAACACATGTGAAGACCGATGTGAACTATCTTTGATTTTTCTTATAAGAGAAAGGAAAGCAATGTGTTTAAAATAGTGCAGCGGCAGCATTTTCTCCATTCCAGAACAGTCACAAATACAGCTTCAGCAACTGTTTAAAAAGATGGAAGAATGATTTAAGTGTTTCGACAGTGTGTATAAGATTCTACATTGAGCGAGAGATGAGACCGTAGCATTATTTCAGGGATATATTTCAGTTTAGTCGTGATCTTTTAATTGGTATGTGGGCTTTTGATTTAAACTAACCTTCTTTTAGAATAACGAGGGTGACATTTAGAATCATCTTATGGATTGGCACCTGGGCACGTGCCCTTGGGCAATCCTGAAAGATCGTCAAAGGGAATAAGTAAATACCTGCTGTAATATTCTGTATAATGTCTAGATTTTTTTTCATTTTGCTACAATCATTGAAATAATAATGTTCTACTCAGGATATTTTAGTTTTTTTTAATTTAGTTTTTTTTAATATTTTAATTTTATTAGAAGTAAGTACAATTGTATACAATCATATTTTCATAATACATTTTATGTACAGCTGCTTATTTTTTTTTAATAATAAAGAAGAAAAAGAAAAAAGTTAGATAATGAAGTATAGAAAAATGTGAGATATATAGTGTGTGGAAAAGAAAAATAGAAAGTGAAAGAAGAAAGTTAAAGAATAGAAAATAGGGAAAAGAGAATAAAAGAAGAAAAAGGAAGAAAAAGAAAAAAGAAGTAAGGAAATCTTATTTATAATCTTGACCATCCCTCGCCCAGTCACGAGTTAGCTTTTACAATTGTGTTGCACCATATGATTCCAAAAAGACGACAAGGATATTTTAGTTGAGTGTTTGAATGGAAGTGAAGGAAATGGGGAGTGTTTTCTCCCCCTTGTGCAACATGCCCTTGCCAGCTAAATAATTCACTCACAGGCCAGCACTGATGTCACATTTCAGTTGACTGCTCAGAGGCAAATTGCAATACATTAGCTATAGCTCATTTTGTGGCCACTTCTGCAGCCAAATACAGACAATACTAGCATTCATATTGAAGGGAAAAGTGAAAATATTCTTTGTGATTTTTTTTTTAAATGTGAGAAAATGTTTGGACACCCCAAATTTACCTCGCACAAGGTCAAGTTCAAGTGAGTTTATTGTCATGTGTCCCTGATAGGACAATGAAATTCTTGCTTTGCTTCAGCACAACAGAACATAGTAGGCATTGACTACAAAACAGATCAGTGTGTTCATATACCATTCTATAAATATATACACACATGAATCAATATACTGATAAAGTGCAAATAACAGTTAATTGGCTAATAAAGTTCAGTGTTTTGTCCGAGCCAGGTTTAATAGCCTGATGGCTGTGGGGAAGTAGCTATTCCTGAACCTGGTCGTTGCAGTCTTCAGGCTCCTGTACCTTATACCTGAAGGTAGTAGGGAGATGAGTGTGTGGCCAGGATGGTGTGGGTCCTTGATGATACTGCCAGCCTTTTTGAGGCAGCGACTGCGATAGATCCCCTCGATGGAAGGGAGGTCAGAGCCGATGATGGACTGGGCAGTGTTTACTACTTTTTGTAGTCTTTTCCTCTCCAGGGCGCTCAAGTTGCCGAACCAAGCCACGATGCAACCGGTCAGCATGCTCTCTACTGTGCACCTGTAGAAGTTAGAGAGAGTCCTCCTTGACAAACCGGCTCTCGTCGGTGATGTGATTTATGCAATTCTGAATGACAGCCATAATATAGAAGGTAGACAAAAATGCTGGAGGAACTCAGCGGGTGAGGCAGCATCTATGGAGAGAAGGTCAAGACCCTTCTTCAGACTGATGTCGGGGGGGGGGGGGGGAAATGGCACTTGTTTTTAAATCATGTCTGACTATATCTTGCCACTAAAATGTACCTATAAAGCAATGTTTACTTTGTATGAATCAAGTTCAGTGGGAAAACTCGTCTAAATAAGCACCGCAATTGGTGTCATGTTTTGCCCAGTAGAGCGTCTCCACTTCCAGACGGGAAATGATCATTAACTGCTGAACCAAGAAAAGAATTGGCACAATGCTTATTTTTCCCGTTACACCATCATATGTGGCTAAATAGCTTTCCACAAAGATTTGTCTTTAGCCCACAGCTGGTCGACATAATCAGTGCCTGCTGCTGTGGGCGAGTCAAGGGACTATAAATTGGCACTGAAAATGTTTATATGTGGCAAAAACCTGGTCAGAACATCTAGTTTAGAAATGTTATTGTTGTTAACGAGGTAAACCATTGTGCAATAAATATACGAGGGCAACATATAAGTGCAGTTAGTAGAGCCACTACCTTGTACCACCAGAGATACTGGTTCAATCCTAATAACGTGTTGTCAACATGGAGTTTGCATGGGGGTTCCTCCAAGAGCTCCACTTTCCTCCCACATCCCAAAATGTGTCGCTGATAAGGCAATTCATCAATTTAAATTGCACTCAGTGTGTAGATGAGTGTTAAAATCTGGGGGTTGGGAGTGGATGAGTACGTGAGGGGAATAAAATGTGCGATTGATATAGTTTTGGAGTAAATGGTTAGTTAATGGTTGGCGCTGACTTCTTTGGCTGAGGAGCTTGTTTCCATGCTGGGTGATTCTTGGAACAAACCAAGATGTCTTTTTAGACAACTTATCTGTTAAGTAGTGACATAACCCAAAGTATGCGAGAGATGCAAGGAACTGCAGTTTCTGGTTTACAAAAAAATATGAAGTGCTGGAGTAACTCAGCATTTCAGACTGAAGAAGGGTCCTGAGTCGATAGACAATAGGTGCAGGAGTAAGCCATTCGGCCCTTCGAGCCAGCACTGCCATTCAATATGATCATGGCTGATCATCCACAATCAGTACCCCGTTCCTGCCTTCTACCCATATCCCCTGACTCCTCTATCCTTAAGAGCCCTATCTAACTCTCTCTTGAGAGCATCCAGAGAATTGGCCTCCACTGCCTTCTGAGGCAGAAAATTCCACAGATTCACAACTCTCTGGGTGAAAAGCGTTTTCTTCATCTCCGTTCTAAATGGCCTACCCCTGATTCTTAAACTATGGCCCCTGGCTCTGGATTCCCCCAACATCAGGAACATGTTTCCTGCCTCTAGCAATCCCTTAATGATCTTATGTTTCAATAAGATCCCTCTCATCCTTCTAAATTCCAGAGTGTACAAGTCCAGCCACTCCATTCCATCAACATATGTCAAAACATCACCAGTCTGAAGAAGGGTCACGATGCGAATCATCACCTCTCCATGTTCTCCGGCGATGTTATCTGCACTTTGTGTCTTTTTTAGTGCCTAAATTATTGTTTTTCAAAATAGAAAATACATGATCACGTACAGTTTTAGGTAGATTGAGGAGAAATGTAATCTCTGAGTTCATGGTGTTGTTTTATAAGGTAAAGCATTTATCCGGAGCGATCTCAAATATACTGTAAAGTGGCTCCAAGCTGGAACTTAAGGTCATGTTTTGATAAGCAGTCTCATTTTATTCTGATTCAATAACTCATTGACATTTTAAATTGATATTTGCTTTGTGCTTCCATCATAAGCCCATAAGCCAAATAAAGGGCAAGTCAAGGGCAACCAACTTTGATTCTCAAGTTATCTGCCAAGCATTTGAACTTAAGGTGTGCAAGAAAGAACTGCCGATACTGGTTTAAATCGAAGGTAGACACAAAATGCTGGAGTAATGCTGGGACAGGCAGCATCTCTGGAGAGAAGGAATGGGTTTTTCGGATTGAGACCCTTCAGGCCTATGTCGGGGTGGGGGGGGTGGGGGGGAAAGGGGACACAAAGATAGAATGTAGTCGGAGACAGTAAGACTGGTGGGAGAACTGGGAAGGGGGAGGGGAGGCTATTTGAAGTTAGAGAATTCAATGTTCATACCGCTGAGGTGTAAACTACCCAAGCAAAATATGAGGGGCTGTTCCTCCAATTTGCACTGGGCCTCTGATAATGGAGGAGGTCCAGGACAGAAAAGTCAGATTGGGAATGGGAGGGGGAGTTGAAGTTCTGATCAACTGGGAGATCAGCTTGGTTAAGACGGACTGAGCGGAGCTGTTCAGCGAAACTATCACTCTGTCCTTGTTACGAATGGGGGGAGGGGGACCAAGAGGTGTGTTTCCTGTGATGGAAATCGCTGTGTTCTCCATCACAGGAAACAGAGCATCAACTTCACCACCAATTTCCATCCTGCACTCAAATTCACTTGGACCATCTCCGACATCTCCCTACCATTTCTAGATCTCACATCTTCCCATCTCCACCCCTTTCTGCTTTCTGCAGAGACCGTTCCTTCTGAAACTCCCTGGTCAACTAGTCCTTTCCCTCCCAAACCACCCCCTCCCCAGGTACTTTCCCCTGCAACCGCAGGAGATGCAACACCTGTCCCTTTACCTCCCTCCTCGACTCCATCCAAGGACCCAAACAGTCTTTCCAGGTGAGGCAGAGGTTCACTTGCACCACCTCCAACCTCATCTACAGTATCCGCTGTTCCAGGTGTCAACTTCTCTACATCGACGAGACCAAGCGCAGGCTCGGCGATCGTTTCGCTGAACACCTCCGATCAGTCCGTCTTAACTTACCTCATCTCCCGGTTGCTCAGCACTTCAACTCTCCCTCCCGTTCCCAATCTGACCTTTCTGTCCTGGACCTCCTCCATTGTCAGAGTGAGGCCCAGTGCAAATTGGAGGAACAGCAACTCATATTTCGCTTGGGTAGCTTACACCCCAGCGGTATGAACGTTGACTTCTCTAACTTCAAATAGCCCTTGCTTTCCCTCTATCCCTTCCCAGTTCTCCCACCAGTCTTACTGTCTCCGAATACATTCTATCTTTGTCTCGCCCACTCCCCTGACACTAATCTGAAGAAGGGTCTCGATTTGAAAAGGTATTTTCATCCATAATTTAAACAGGTTATAAGCGGTGACAATCTATAAACAGCATTTTGCTATTAAAAAACGTGTCCAAATCTAGTAGATCCTATATTTACTTTGCATTGAATTTATTTATTGTAATTTATTTGTTTTCAATCATTGGATTATATCCTCTTCTTTAAAACTTGAAATCTGAAATATTGCTCCTAAATGTGCAGGGAATAAACTGCTATTAAACATGCAGTGACCAGGGGACTGAATGGGATGGTGAAGCTACTTTATGCGAGTTGGGGTACTGGCATCTGAGGAGGTTTTTTCGATGGCTCTGGATTGTGGAATCTGGAAGTAGGAGATTGACCACTGGACTATTCGATTAAACAAGAGAGGAATTATTATGGATCTAATAAGTTGGATGCCTTCATGGTACAGTTATGGGGCCAGATGCAATTCCAAGGTGAAGGACTCGACTGTTCCCTACCAGCAAATTGGCAAGAAGAAGAAATAGCGACAACCTGGAGCTCAATGCTCTTAAGACAGTGGAGTTGATTGTAGACTTTAGGAGAGCTCCCCCTCACCCCACTCACCATTAACAACACCACAGTCACATCTGTAGAGTCCTTTAAGTTCCTGGGAACCATCATCTCCAAGGACCGTAAATGGGGGGCCACCATCGTCTCCACAGTCAAAAAAGCACAACAGAGGATGTACTTCATGCGGCAGCTGAGGAAGCACAATCTGCCACAGGCAATGATGGTCCAATTCTATACGGCCATCATAGAGTCTGTCCTCACCTTCTCCATGATCTGGTCAGCCACCAAGCACTACATCCGGAGGCTGCAGCGAATCGTCCGATCAGTTGAGAAGGTTATTGGCTGCAACCTTCCCTCCATTGACGAACTGTACCCTCTCACCCTGGCCACAAACTCTTTGAATCACTTCGCTCTGGAAGGCGACTCTGGACTGTCAAAGCTGCCACAGCCAGACATAAAATCAGCTTATTTCCACGAGTAGTAGCTCTACTCAATAACCAAAAATCTGTAGCCTCCTTTTGCTCTGGTATTTTATTTAATGCACATGTTTAATCGTTAATGTTTTGTGTGTAATTCCTAACTGTCACTGTCATGTTGTCACTTGTGGGCAGAGCACCAAGGCAAATTCCTTGTATGTGAATACTTGGCCAATAAACTTAACCTTAAAATTAGGTGCTGCCTGTATGGAGTGTGTACGTTCTCCCTGCGACAGCGTGGGTTTGCTCCCATTTCCTCCCACACTCCAAAGATGTACAGGTTAATTGTCTTTGGTAAAATTGTAAATTGTTTCTAGTGTATAGGAAAGTGGAAGTGGTCGGGGTGATTGCTGGTTGGCGTGGACTCAGAGCCTGTTTCCGCATTGTATCTCTAAGGTCTAAAGACAAAATGAAAAATTGGGTGTTTTCAAGCAACCGAATAGGGATTTGGTACGTTGATTTTTAACTCTGCCACTGCTTTCCTCATGTGGTGGAGAATATATTGTTTGTCTCAATTAGTGGCTGAAGTTTCTGTTTAACCAATGTTAGTAGGACACAGCAGCTGCTGCAAGATATGTGTACTAAACATGCAAGGATTTCTTGTTTTCAAACTATGAATAGAGACTGGTGAAATTCAGTGGATCTTCCCATATTCTGTTCCAACCGTGATCCTGCTTCTGGTTAATATAAAGTTTTTTTAAACTATATTGTTCAAACGGACTAGTGGTTTGACATTTCTGGTCATGCACTATTTGTTTTGACATCTTATACCCTCTCTTTTGAAGTGATAATCTGGGCGCAATTGCTCTTGCGTAAAAGTTGTGTCGACACTAAACATTTTTGTATCACTTGCGTTTTATGGCAATCTGTTGGGAAAATTGCAGTCTCTACCGTGCAAAACTTAATAGACTCACCGAGTAAGCCAATAATAAGCAGGATGTGCTAACAAACCAAGACAATTTTCCTTTAATCTCAATTCTATTCAATAACTACATGGCCAGTGATGTTCCCAATTGTGAGTTTAACTCTGCGCTTTTCATGAGTACCATTTCTCCACGGATCAACTTAAAATATCGATCCTTGGTTTCTTAAGGTCTGGACTGTAATTGAAACAAATGAACATAGACAAGCAGTAGATGCAATTTATTGATTTATTAGTGTTTTCTTAAACTGAGAGTACATCCTGCTACAGTACTCATCAGGATAGATGAAAGCAATTTTATTTTATTCATACCGCCCAAAGGTATAATAAAAGCAAACACACATTGCAATTTGGGGTAATAATCGGTGAGCTATTGCCCCTTAGGCAGTGCAAGTAACCTCAAGTGTAAAATAGTGTCTGCATCCTTTTTGATATAGTGCAGTCAATGCATATCTATCAAGAGTATTCAATTTCTAGAGACATGAAAGTACTTTTTATCGTACATCAGGCAGCAGCCAACTCCATTAAAATCAAAAGTGCTGGAATCTTAAAGTGGGTCAATTGGCACCCACAAGAGGAAAGCAAAAACTGCAGACGTTGGACATGTGAAATAAAAGTGTACAATTTTAACAGTTTTTTTAAACTGGTTCCAAAACTGTCGCCTAAATGATTGCTGATTGTAAAGGGAACAGCAGGAACAGGTTTGATTTGTTTCATGCATATTTTTTGTAGAAAGCAATTTTTCAGCGATCTTTTCAGGCTAAGCAATGCTATAGAGTATATGTTAAATAGAGGCTATTGATATTTTTTGAGTCTGTGAAACCATAGCTGAGAAATTCATCCTCAGTAGGTAGCACTAAATGCTGTCTACATCAGCACCAGGTTATTGTACTCCACACCCTAACTCATTCCTCTGACTTCATTGGAATGACTTTCAGAAGCAAAGCAGAATGTCCTGTTAATACAACTGACCCTGAATGGGTTTCTAGCACACGAGACGATCACGTTTTGAGTTTCACTGTATACTTCACAAAGGTGGTAATATGATAAAGATTGCGTAGAACATATTTTTAATGCTTTTGCTAGGTGGAATTCCCCCCCACCCTCCATTTTTTTTTGTTTTTTTTTTTGCAACTTGCATTGTGGGCAAGGCCAGCCGCCTTTACTCACGCCTGCAAGAAGGTGGTGATGAGCTGTCATTTTGACCTGCTGCAGTTGTTCTGGTGAAGGTATTTCCACAGTGCTTTTGGAGAGGGAGTTCCAGGATTTGGACCCTGCAGGGAACAGCAACATATTTACAAATCCAGATGACGTGAGACTTGGAGGAGAATCTGCTGACGATGTGAGTTGTTGTCCTTATCCTGTGTAGGTAGAATATGTCATGGATGTGGAAGTTGGAATAGCCTGTGACAGGAACTAGTGCATTTTGTAGAGGGTGCACAATGCAGCTGCTGCAGCAGTGGTGGAGAGAATACATGTTTGGATCCCAGTCATACAGGGAGATAGAGCATGGAAACGGGCCCTTTGGCCCACCAGGTCCATGCTGACCACCAACCACCCATTTACATGAATCCAACACTAATCTAATCCAAGGTACACAAAAATGCTGGAGAAACTCAGCGGGTGCAGCAGCATCTATGGAGCGAAGGAAATAGGTAACGTTTCGGGCCGAAACGTTACCTATTTCCTTCGCTCCATAGATGCTGCTGCACCCACTGAGTTTCTCCAGCATTTTTGTGTACCTTCGATTTTCCAGCATCTGCAGTTCCTTCTTTAACACTAATCTAATCCAACTTTATTCTCTCTATATTGTCATCAACGCTCCCCAGATTCTACTGCTGACCTACACACGTGTCAATTTGTAGCAGCCAATTAACCTTTCGACCCACAGGTCTTTGGGTTATTGTGGGAAATCGGAGCAGCGGGAGGAAACGGATGCAGTCGTATGGTGTAAGCTCAAACTCCACACAGAAAGCACCTCAAGTCAGGATTGACTCGGGGTCACTGGTGCTGTGAGACAGCGGTTCCACTGTGCCAACCCAACCTGATAGGGAGCCAATAAAGTGAACTGCTTTGTTTGAGATGATGGAAAGCTGCTTGAATTGTTAAAGCTGAAGCGATGCAGGCAAGTGGGGAGTATTTCATCATGCTCCTGACTCTGGCGTGTAGACTGTGGATCTGGGATGTTATGAATTTGGTTGTCGGCTGCAAGACACCCAGTCTGTCGCCACATTAATTACGTTGAAAAAAAGGAAGCAAAGTGCTGGAGTAACTCAGCAAGTCAGGCAGTATCTTTGGAGAAGATGGATGGGTGACTTTTCATTTCCGATCTGAAACTTCACCTATCCATGTTCTCCAGAGATGCTGCCCAACCCGCTGAGTTACTCCAGTACATTGCAGCCTCTTTTATTGTAAACCTGCATCTGCAGTTCCTTGTTTCTCTACTATTTATACCGCGAGTCCATTTGGGTCCTTGCCAATGGTAATCCTAAGGACGCTGATTGTGGGGGATTCACAATGGGAATGCAATTGAATAACATAGATAAACCTTCTGTTATTGTATTATTTGCCTGGTACGTTTGTGGTAAGACTGTTACCTGCTCTTTCCTGAATGTTGGCTAGATCTTGCTGCATGTAGGCATGAGCTGTTTCATTTGCTGAGGAGCTATGAATGTAATTGAACAGTGAATACCCCTGATTCTGAGACTGTTGGAGAATTGATGTAATTGATGAAGCAGATGAAAATAGGGAACTGCCCTGAGGAACTCTTGCCGTGATCTCCAGGTGCTGGTACAAGTGACCTCCTCCAACCACAACTACTTTCCTCCAATGCAAATCATAACTCCAATCTCTGTAGTGTTTTCCCTTTGGTGTACAACGACCAGTTTTACTGGGGCACTCACTCTCACGTCAGCCCTGAAATCCAGCTCTTCATTCCAAAGCTGCTGTGAGTTCTGGAACCTGTGAAGTGGTCCTGGCGAAAATCAAATTAATAAGTAGCAGCAATTGATTGCACTTTCAGTGACCGACTGGAAAGTGGTTAGCTGGTTTGGATTTGTCCTGCTTTTTGTGAGTAAGGTACATGTGGGCAGTTTACTAGCTGGTGTTGTAGATGCCAGTGTTGTGACTGTACTGAAAACTGGTGGATGTGCAGGAGCGCAAGTCTTCAGTCCCAAAGCTTTTGTTGTGTTCAGAGCCCCTCAGCCATTCCTCTATCACATGGAATAAATCAAATTGTCTGCACACCAAACTAATGTCAGTGTAAAATTTCCTGTTGACTTTAAAAAACACACTTCACTCACCTATAGCTGGTTTGTTGCACTTTTGCCTTAATTTCCACACGCCAAAGTCATCATCATTGGCGGTCACTCGAATCGAGTATGACTGTCCTAACCTCTCCATAGGATTGTCTACTTGTGGGTGTGCAGATGTCTGTAGAGCCCGATCCACACACCTTGGTGCAACGTGGCAGTGGAGACTGGCGGTGGTTGATAGTCGTCGAGCCCCTTCTCTCTCTCCTTACGGTGCTGTCGCTTTGTCTCTGTGACACGGCGTAGTTCCATTTCGTGACGTGCAGCTCCTTCCTGCACGGATCTCCTCCAGGAGTGCCTGTTCAGTGCAATGTGCTCCCAGTTGCTCGATGTGATGTGGAATTTCTTCAGACTTCTTGATGTTGTCCTTGAAGCGTTTCTTTGGCCTGCTGGGGGCTCGCCAACCTTCCTTCAATTGAGAGTACAGAATCTGTTTAGGGAGACGTGTGTTGGACATGCGGATGACATGGCCAGTCCATCGATAGTGGTGCTGCATTATTGTGGTGGTGATGCTGGTCATGTTGGCTTCCTCTGAAACGCTGATGTAGGTGCGTCTGTCCTCCCAGCTGATCCTCAGAATCATTCATAAGGATCTTTGGTGGTATTGTTCCAGGGCTCTCAGGTGCCTGCTGTAGGTGGTCCATGACTCGGCTCCATACACCAGGGTGGAGAGGACAACGGCTCCGTAGACCAGCAGTTTTGTTTGAACCTTTAGGTTTCGGTCTTCAAAGACTCTTTTCCTGCGTCTGGCACTGGCTCCGCTGGCACAACTCAGGCGATGGTTGACCAAAGAGTCGGTCAGCTTTTCAGGAAAGAATGCTGCCAAGGTAGGGGAAGTGGTCAACTTTTTCAAGAGTGGTGTCATACACTTTTATAGTGGGCTGGGTAGACGGCTGGTTGGGTGGAGGTAGGACCTGGGTCTTCTTGATATTTAAGGCTAGGCCCATGGCTATGTATGCCTTGACAAAGGCATTCAGGATACCCTGGAGGTCTTCTGCAGAGTGTGCTGCAATGGCGCAGTCGTCTGCGTACTGAAGCTCCATGATGGCGGTGTTACTGACTTTGCTCTTGGCCTTCAACCTATTAAGGTTGAAGAGCCCACCATCAGTTCTGCAGAGGATTGGGATCCCCTGTGCCAGCTCTTCACCCATGGGGTGAAGTACGGCAGCAATGAAGACGACAAACATGGTGGGTGCGATGATGCATCCCTGTTTGACCCCAGTTTCCACTGTGGAGGGCTCGGACTCAGTGCCACAGTTGCTGAGCACTGTGACCGACATGCCATCATGTAGAAGCCTCAATATTCTGATGTACTTGTCGTGACAACCATACCTTGATAGTATGCTCCAAAGAGCCTGGGCGGTCTATACCGAGTCAAAAGCCTTTGTCAGGTCTATGAAGGCTATGTACAAAGGCTATGTACAATAGAGTCATACAGGGTGGTAACAGGCTCTTCGGCCCAACTTGCTCATACCGACCAACATGTCCCATCTACACTAGTTCACCTCCCTGTGTTTGGCCTATATCCCTCTAAACCTCTGTCCATGTCCTAAATATTTCTAAAAAGTTGCAGCAGTCCCTGCCTCAACGACCTCCTCCGGCAGTTCGTTCCATACACCCACCACCCTTTTGTGTAAAAAAATTACACCTCGGGTTCTTATTAAATCTTTCCCTCCTCACTTTAAACCTATGTCTTTTGGTTCTCAATTTTCCCTACTCTGGGCAAGAGACGTCTACCCGATCTCTTCCTCTCATGATTTTGTACTAATGTTGTCCTAATTGAGACCCTTTTAAAAAATGTTTTGCAAACAGCTGCAGACTTGTTATCGTGCTTCAGCCATTGACCCTTCAAAAGTTAATGAACTATGAATGTTATTTAAAGTTGTATTCCAAATTGAACAGAACAGATTCATTCCAAATATGGCCTATTTGAACAATGAATTGTGCTTGTGTGATGGCCATATTCACAACAAGGAAAGGCTTTGATCAATACTTTGACTAAATTTGATTCTTGTCCCTAAACGTCAATTCTCTTTCCCTTGCAAGTTCAATGATCCGCAGTGGCACTGTGCGCAATGACAAGAACAACTTAGTTTCTTCCACCGCTAAAGAACAAACTTAAATTATCTAATAATTTATTGCAGGTAGGGAGAATTAAAGAGATCATTTCAACAGTATCTGGTTCTGTAAGAAGCTGACGTTTGACCTAACAAGGTGGCGTCAAGAATGGTGATCCTCTTGCCTTCCACCTCGAATGCTAGATTCCTCCAAAAAACAAACTCTATATTCCCCACGATGAATTTTACCTTCTCTATTACACCAGGGCTTACTTAATCGCTGCCTTTTCCTATTCCATCTGTTCCTCCTGCTCACTCACATCTCTGATAGCTCTCCCAGTATTGAAAGTAAAAGCCAGGCAGCAGAGCCTGCCACCTGACAACAGGGGCATGTGGGCCAGTGAATTTGGCCCAGCCAGTCTGCACCCAGATCCTGAGCTTAGCCTTGGCTGTTGGCCTTGCAACATTGAGCCCTGTCCTCTGCTCCCTTATTTCCTTTCCACATCAGGCATACACAACAGAAATGCACTCAGCACCATCTCAAATCGGTTCAGTTCGGTTTTAGTTTATTGTCACGTGTACCGAGGTACCGTGAAAAGCTTTTGTTGCGTGCTAACCAGCCAGTGGAAGGACATTACATGATTACATGATTAAAATTGAGCCAATGCAACGTTTAGTGCAAGATAAAGCCAGTAAAGATTTGACATGTTGTATTTGTTTCAGACACTTTTTCTATATAAATAAGGTCTGAAATATCTAATTGTATTTAAGGAAGAATAGCCTCTGATTCCTATCATTAGCTGATGGGCCAGGAGAGGCCAATCCTCAGCATCGCTAGTAACAGCTGGGTCCAATTTGCTTGGATTGGATTGGCCCACCTGAAGCTTGCCAGCCTACTCCCTATAAAACCCTGGCGTTCCAGCCAGAGGGGAGAGGGTGAGAGAAGAAAGGAGGAGGAAGAAGGGAGCGAAAGTAGGGAGACAAAGTGGACCATCTCCCTGCTAGCTGTGTTTCCCTGTCACAGGGTTGAGGAAGACTGAGCCACTGGGACAAACCAGGGACCACCAGCATTATAGTATGGACTAGACTGAGCTGCCGAGAAGAAGCCCTCAACAGCCAGAGCCTCGACTATGGCTAAGACTGAGTGGCCAGGGCAAGCCTGACATGACAGAACCTCTTCCTGCCTACAGATGTGATCTGCGCTCCCACACAGAGACAAAGACTGAGCCGCCAGGATGAGACAGAGACACCAGTGCGGTCTTTTCAAAGTGAGTTCACCTTGCTGCATCATCCCGGATGCCACATATTATACAAGAACAGATTGGACAGACTTTCTGTCCTGTGCCTCCTCCATTGTCAGAGTGAGGCCCAGCGTAATTTGGACTAACAGCACGTCATATTTCGCTTGGGTAGTTTATACCCCAGCGGTATGAACATTGACTTCTCTAACTTCAGATAGCCCTTGCTTTCTCTCTCCATCCCTTCCCCTTCCCAGATCTCCCACCAGTCTTACTGTCTCTGACTATATTCTATCTTTGTCCCCCCCCCCTCCCCTGACATCAGTCAGAAGAAGGGTCTCAACTCGAAACGTCACCCATTCCTTCTCTCCAGAGATGCTGCCTGTCCCGTTGAGTTACTCCAGTATTTTGTGTCTGGACAGATTAGGATTCTGTTATCTGGAATGTTGAAGGTTGAGGGGAGATCTGATAGAAAATCCGGTAGACAGTCAGAATCTTTATTCCAGGGTGTAAATGTGAAAGACTAGAGAGCATGGCTTTAAGGTGAGGGGCAACATTTAAAGGAGATGTGCTGGGCGTTTTTTTTTACACAGTGGTGAGTGTTTGCTATACATTGCCTGGGATGTTGATGGAGACTGATAGGATAGTGGTATTTAAGAGACTTTTCGATAAGTGCATGAATATGGAGGGATATAATTATGTAATATCAAGTTGGTTTTGGCATCATGTTCAGCACTGCCATTATGGGCCGACGGGCCTGTGCTGGACTGTTCTTTGTTTCATGAAGATTATTACCAGTGAATGTATGTGCATATAAATAATCCTCATTGAAACTGTCCTTTATACGAACAAATTGTGTATGTATGTGACTACTGATGATTTATATTTAGTGACATAAATATTTGTGAAGTGCAATAGGTGGTGAGCAACATTCAAATGTAAAAGGAATACAAAGCTAGTTCAGCAGACAGCATACGTTAACTTAAATCTGGGATGAATGCAAGGTTGGACAACATTTTAAATGTGAGGATTCTGAATATGTAAAGCAGAGGATATTTTGCAATTGTAGAGATATGGCTGAAAGTTAGTCAGGACTGGTAACTCAATATTTCAAGGTGTCGACTCTGGGTTCAATGGAGTGGATGTGTAAGCGTATATATACCCTTAATATTGATCAAGGACACTGTTATGGAGGTGTGAGGGAGGAATTCCTGGAAGTCTTTCCAAGTCGATCATTTCAGTAGACCTTAAAAATGGGGGAAAAGGGGTGATCATTTTTTTGGGGGTCACTGCATGCCACCAAACAGACCCGGTATTAACTGGGGTTGCCTTGGTGTGAAAGGTTTAGAGGGGCTTGAATTTTTAAAGTCCATCCAGAAGATCTGCTTGAGCCAGTACATCTAGTCCTTTGAGAGAAGGGGTAGCATGAGTTGAAGTTTAACAGTAGTTACAGGCAAGTTAAAGAACGGTTCTCTGTATGCCTGCCCCTGGGTTAAACTGCCAGTGAAAGCAAAAAACGAGACACAAGCCATTTGGGGGGATAAAATCCATGGAATTTCTAGTATTCAAATCTATAGCTAGGCAAAGGTACAACTAAGCTACATAGCATGGCCAAGGTGGTTTTGTCAGTCAAGTTAGCATTGCTTCCAGGTAGTGAGACAATTTTTTGTCTGGTTTTAGCAAAGTTAAATGAAGACAAATCAACAGTAAACTGCAACCTGAACTAATTCAGAAATGTAAAAAGAATCAAATAGCAGCGTTGTATGAATTGGATGGTCTGACAATTCCTCAATTATTGGCAAAAAACATTATGTTGAATTCCATAGGTGTATGTGCTTGCTGTATAGCAAGCACTGTAAAACCAGTGTTTAAGAAGGAACTGCAGATGCTGGAAAATCAAAGTTACACAAAATGCTAGAGAAACTCAGCGGGTGAAGCAGCATCTATGGAGCGAAGGAAATAGGCAACGTTTCGGGCCGAAACGTTGCCTATTTCCTTTGCTCCATAGAAGCTGCTGCACCCGCTGAGTTTCTCCAGCATTTTTGTGTACCTACTGTAAAACCAGTTCTTGCTATACCATCTTAAAATATTTTGGTTTATGAAAATTAAAAATTGGAGCTATAATCAAATCTTACTATTTAAATATAATTTACTGCTGCAGAGCTTGTGAACCATGACATTTTCCCCAAACAGTAGACAAAGTGATGTTTTGAGTGTAGCAGCACCAGGAGCTGGTCAACTGTTTCCTGTAGGTTTCAGAAATAATTGGTTTTGAAACTTGCACAATCTCTCCATCTGTATGGAGAAAGCTGCAGTTTAGAAAAATAATGTATTGGCATGAAATCTTTTTGATTCAACAAAATACCTTTTTATGTCAGTTTGAATTATTGATTTCTTTCGAGAACCTTGCAGAGATTCTGAGGCACAAGGATCTTCAAGGAAATAGCTGCAGAAATGGTGGATGCATCTGTGCATTCTTCCAAACTTCCCACTATTTTGGAAAGACCCTTTGTGAGAAAGGAGAGAAACAGAAAATTAGAAACTGTAAAGCAGTTGTTCGAACATATGTTGGGGAAATGATAGAATCCAGCGTTATTAAGGAAATGGTATTTAGACATTTAGTAAATCATAATACAATTAAGTAGGGTTGACCCTATTATATGAATGAATACAAATATGTCCATATTTATTAGAGCGTTTGAGGATGTAGTTCCAGGGTGGGTAATGGGGAACCAGCTGAGATGCATTTGATTTTCCAAAAGCTATTCACTAATGTGCCACCTGAAAGGTTATTTTACTTGATAAGAGCTAATGCATTTGAGGATAGCATTTCAACAGGGTCAGTTGGGGGGTAGGGGGAGGGGGCACAAGCAATGGTGGTTGTCTTACCAACAAAATGAGGAAGAAAGATTTAGAGTTTAGAGATACAACGTGGCAACAGGCCCTTTGGTCCAGAGTCCGCGCTGACCAGCAATCACCCCATACATGAGTACTATTCTACATGCTTTACCGAAGCCAATTAACCTACAAACCCGTGCGTCTTTTGAGTGTGAGAAAAAACTGGAGCAATGGGGAAAAAGCCCATGCAATCACAGGGTGAACATACGAACACTGTACAGACAGTGCATGTAGTTAGGATCGAACCTGGGTCTCTGGCGCTGTAAGACAGCAACTCTTCCCTTGCACCACTGTGCTGTTCTAATGATGATGAATACATTTTTTTCTGGCTGCCTTCATTGTAACACAATGAAGGAACATAAGTATCAGTAAACTCTTAGCAACGAGGCTAAACTCTTAGCAAACTTTATTAACAACTTTAATTGAGAATTAAAAGTATTGTAGCCAGATTTGCTGATGTTACCAACATCATCAAGAACACAAGTTAAGGGGAGTACAGTTCACTTTGGCATGAAGAATTGAAAACTGATTTTTTTAAAATAAAAAGAGATTACGGACTGCTTTAGAGGGAGACATGCTTGTTCTCGTATACAAAGTGCAATATTAGCATGCCAGTACAAAATTAGGAAGGGAACTGGCTATTGCACGGGTAATGAGTGCACTGTTTGGACCACACTTGAGTACTGAATACACTTTTACTCCCCTTATTTGTAGAGCTATTTACTCGCTGAGAAACAGAAGGAAGTTTGATGAGCCCGTTAAGATCAGTGCAGAGTATACCAAGATCCTTTAATCCAAGCCAACATAAAATGTTGACAGGGACATTGATCAAGATGAGTATTTCTGGAAAAATGCAGTAATTGATGTTGTGATGGTGAAAAATCAAATATTGTTAATCTTAATAAATATCATCAATCATTGGTAAAGTTTATTCTACCTGGGAAGCCAATTCAAAGCGTTGCCAGGTCTGAGGCAGTTGGCCTACTCTTGTTTAATTTCCTAATAGGAAAACATACTCAATCCAGGGTGAGCCATAAGAAGAGGGAGCTTCAAGTGGTATGCTATGTGCTTAATGTTGACAGAGTGCCCGGGGTGGCACTCCAGATGCTTTGTCCCTGGTATTAAAATCTCACACATTGAAATGCAGGAAATACCTAGTCAGCATCTGAAGAACAAAAAAAAAGTTAATATTTTCAGTTAATAATCGAATCTGAAATGTTTAATTCTGTTCCTCTTCCATTGTTACTGATTGACTGTCATCAGCAGGTGCTGTTTAAAATCTTTCATAAAGTGTCATGGATGAAACTGCTTGGAACTGTGCAGAACAGATTTGTATGGTTTCAGATAGAAGTTCAGGTTGCATGTCGCTATAGAAGCACTTGGTAAAAATTCAACTTGATGCCATCATAGGTATGCAGCTCCCAAGACCAATTTTTCAACCTGCCAAGGAACTATTCCCAGAATTGTTTTCTTGCAAGAAATGACCAGAGGAATATGAAATGGAATGGCCAGTGATTGAGATTACTTTTTAAGAAAAATCTCCTATGAGCAGTGATGTTTAACAACTACATTTTTTATCCCTTGGCCATTTGCCTTAATTGTGTATCTTCTCACTGACTAAAATTAAGCAAGTGAGGCCACAGTTAGAAGCACGATAGCTATTAAGTGGACAATAAACACTCCCGTCTCAGATCTGTTATTTTTAAACTTTGGGGATTATGAGGTTGTTCATTTGAGCTTGAATGCCATCTTGGTGAGTAGGAGATCTATTGCCGATGGTATACAAACATTGCATAGTTCAGCTACAAACCACATTTCAAATCCAAATGCAAAATTCTGGAAGCCTGTAATAAAACAAAATCCTGGGAATACTCGAGCACCTGATCTACTGTTTCAAGAAGTATGTTTACTGGAATACTTGTATAATTTTTTTTAACTCAGCTCACCATTTGACTGATTTAAGTGGTGCATTCTGCAATCAATATGTTTACTTCCGTCTTTAAAAACACTAGTTTGACAGCCACTAATATTTGCCTTAACAAAGAGATTGTCTTCTGCACTGAACACAGTCTCGTTCTTGAGGAGATGATAGATTGTAATTCTGTTGCAAAATAACTTGCATTATTAAAAAAGTCTTCGTTAAGAATGATATGTTTGTTTCGTTCATACATCCTGTTTTTGTTTATTTGGCTCTTTTTAGGAATATGCAGAGCACCTCGCAGACATGAGTGATGTTATCCCTTCTCAAAGTAGCTGGGCTCTGTTAGTTTGTCTCTACAAAGCTAAACCTGTGAGAGCGAGCAGTAGGCCATTGCGTCACTTTCCTGCACGTCGCTGCACCCAACTGAAATGTAAAAAGAGTATGAGAAGTTAGATACACAATGAACTGTAGATGTTACAATCTTGAGCAAAACACAAATGTGCTGGAGAAACTGCACCATGTTGGGTCAGGACTTGGAAGGGTCCTGATCTGAAATATCGCCTCCACAGTTGCTGCCTACTGCAGTTGCTGTGTTACTCCAGTACTTTGTGTTTTGTATGTGAATTTAGAAGTAATTGTAGTCACATAATGAAAGATGGCAGCTATAATGAATTTTACCAGTCTATCTTTTGAAAATTATTTATGTAGTTTGGAACAAAAGATGTTTGCAGTAATTTTTTTTTATACTTCTGGCCACCTTGGGTCAATTGCACATTTTGTATTACTTGAGGGCATATTACGACAGATCAGGGAGTTCAACGTCCCTTTGATTAAATCCTCTATTCGGACAGCAGGCTTTCAGAAAATGAACTGGCTGACAAAACAATGAAGTTTGCCTGGCAATTATTAGTTCTGTCAAGTGTATCGCCTCGCAGATGATGCTCAGCTGGTTGAATGACATTATAACCGGGCCAATGTCACCGGTCATATGCTGCATCCTCTTCCAAAAAACAAGAGTGTCATCAATGTGTAAGCTTGTAAACCAAACGGCTAATTGTCTCGGGTAACTCCCATGTGGATACAAAAGAGCAGCTGACACATGGGAAAATGTCCACACTCTCTTTTCACTGTGTGCACCATGCTGCATAATGTCTGGAACTGGAGCAGAATTGTTCAACAGATTGTACACCTTTATAAACATCTGTGTTTTTTATCTAAATTAATTGTTTGCAACAGGAGATGATGTGCACCCATTACTGAGACTCAGTGGTGCCATACCCAAGCTACACCATATGTTACTTAGTAGGTCTGCCCAATGACTAGAGCATTGTTAGCTAAATAATGCTATAACATTATATTTTATGTATATATGTACATAACCACGTGATATTATCAAAAACACAGCCAAGCAAAAAAAAATTGTTGTTTCACTTTTCATAACTGGAAAATCATTATTTAATGCTGCAAGGAATAGTTTGCATTAAGTGTGCTTTTGTGGGGGGGGGGGGAATAGTTATGTGAATCTATATATAGAATTGCTAAAAGTAAATGTTTATTTTGATAACACCACCACAATTTATTTCTTGATTTGTATTTGACCCGTGTCATTTTATACGCCCACTGTGTTAATGGACCATCTTATAACATGAGCAACTATTGTCTGCAGAAACAAGGAACTGCAGATGCTGGTTTACATAAAAGACACAAAGTGTCGGCACAAAGGTTGACGCAGCGGTAGAGTTGCTGCCTTGCACTGCCAGACACCCAGGTTCGATCCTGAATGCGGGTCTGTACAGAGTTAGTACGTTTTCCTTGTGACTGCATGGGTTTTCTCCAGGTACTCCGGTTTCCTCCCACACCCCAAAGATATACCGGTTTGCAGGTTAGTTGGCTTTGGTAAAACAATAAATTGTCCCTGGTGTGCAAGATATTGATAGTGTACAGGGTGATCGCTGTTCGGCACAGAATCGATGGGCTGAAGGGCCTGTTTCCACGCTGTATCTCTAAAGTCCAAAGTTCTGGAGAAACTCTGGTCAGGCAGCATCTCTGGAGAATGTGCATAGGTGACATTTTGTGTTGGGACCTTTCTTCAGACTGAGGACTATTTATTATCTGCTTTTGCCAAAGCAGCTTGGAATTAATTGAACCCTTTCTAACCTAAGCATGGCATAGTTTGCATTAAGTGTGCTTTTGTGTGGGTGGTGGGGGGGGGGTGTATAGTTATGTGAATATATAGAGAATTGCAGGAAAAGGATAAAAAGTCTCCTCTGCCTCAGTGACTAATTTTCAGGAAAATGTTTCCTTTTAAAGCCATTTATGTAGGAGCTTCCAAAATTCAATAATCTCCTGTGCCCCTCTCCATTTTCTCCTGTCAATGACATGAGACTGTACAAGGTCAGCTGCAACATTGGCAGGCTATCAAACCTGAACAGGCATCATCATTTTTTAAGTTGCAAGATCGAGCTTGAAGGGAATGCAGAGGGGAAGATGCTACTGTCAAGTGGGGTTACAACAAAGCCCATTTCGACTTGTGACGATCAATAACGTTGACGAATTGTTAATTAATCAGCAAATTCCACTGTTTTAAGGTTTATTTTTCTAAATATTGTTAAAACAACACGTGTATCCAACATTGTCACCATGTAAAGGCTTTTAAAGGAATTAACAGCAAGCTGGCATATGCTTATTTTACTCCTCGAGGGATTGTTTTAATCAGCTTGCGACCTTGATGGTCAAGCACACACTCGCAGCCTGAGTAAGCCATGGACTACCCGATATTGATGTCATGTGTTGGAAGGTAGGGGACTTCCATCATCCAGTTTTTTTTAAGTGCAAATAAATCAATAATGCACGCACAATTAGTTTTCAACTGCGCTGCTACCGTTATAAAATTTTCCAGACTTCATGGGACTGTTTCATAAGACAGTGGCTCTCTTTCAAAAGAGAACCTCCAAGTGAATTTCCAGATCAATGTAACGCTGCACATAATCCAAACAGACACAAAGTAGTTGTCTAGCCTGTAGTCTTGGCTCGCATACATGGAAGTAAGAGAAATATGGCTGATGTGTTACTATTAGGTCATGTTCAGTCCTGAATTTGGAGTTGACAAGAACAACATTTTGGGCAAATGCCACATAATGAGAGGAATTACGCAAGGCATGCAAGAGAAGCTTTTGGAAATAATTTAAGAAAATATTTTGTGGGGTTTCCATGGGAATTATTTTAAAGTTAATGGCTTGAGCCACCATTAATAATTGTTCAGTCGAAAAACACCAATTACAAATTATATTTTAAGTAGCTGATTTATTTTGTTCTGGATAGTAACAAAATAGATTAATTATTAAGAGGGAAAATGAATACATTAATCTAAAAGGGATTGTTAGGGATGATTGAATTAACATATTATGAACGTTTGACGGCATTTGGCCTGTACTTGTTAGAGTTTAGAAGGATGAGGGGACACCTCATTAAAACTTGCCGAATAGTGAAAGGCCTGGATAGAGTGGACGTGAAGAGGATGTTTCCACTGATGGGAGAGTCTAGGACTAGAGGGCATAGCCTCAGAATAAAAATATGTACCTATAGAAAGGAGATGAGGAGGAAGTTCTTTAGTCAGAGGGTGGTGAATCTGTGGAATTCATTGCCACTGAAGGCTGTGGAGGCCAAGTCAATGGATATTTCTATGGTGGAGATTGATAAATTCTTGATTACTACAGGTGTTGGAGGTTATGGGGAGAAGGCAGGAGAATGGGGGTGGGAGGGAAAGATAAATCATCCATGATTGAATGGCGGTGTAGACTTGATGGGCCGAATGGCCTAATTCTGGTCTTACAACGTATGAATTTATAGAAATTGCGCGCGCAAAGAGATTTATCCAGTTAAAATGAGAAATCCAATTCAACAGGAAAGCAAGTTTATGAAATACCCTTTCAACATAGCAAGAGATTATTCAAAATTGTGCATACCATTGTATATTTAAAGTATAGCAATAGCAGAAAGGTGGATACTTGGCAGATTGGGCAGACAAGTACTTGTAACATTACTGCTGCTGATTGGTCTTGTGTCTGCAAAGGCAAGAGGGTATCTGAGGTTATGATGGTTGGTCTACATGCCTGTAGTAATGCTTCCTACTGTGCTGTGATATCAATGAAGTTGCTATTGTCCAAATGTTGCACAATTCTGTTGCTTTCTACATTTGTAGTTTATAATTACAAAAAGAATAAACAGGATTACAATAGGGACAAGTAGCATTTTTTTTAATGCTGATAAAAAGTTTATTTTGGCCTATTTTTTTTGTAAATTTAATGATGAACTGGCAACAACATGTTAGATGTTCAAAATGTATTTAGAAGCTAACTGTAGATAAACCCACGCTGAACAGGTGTAATGATAAGTTGCTGCGATAGTGTTGTTGTAGTTACTTGGACTTGAAAGCATAAGCACTAGTACAAATCATTTTAGAAGATGATTTATGAGAGGATAGAGGAAGTTGTGCGTACACAGACACCTTTCTCGTAACCACTCTTGCCACAAAACAAATGGTAGCTTGAAGCTATTCAGGCTGCAAGTTTCTTGTTTGAACATTTACCAGACTTGCTTCCGGGATTTTGTGCATGGATGAAACTCTTCAGTTAATACACCTTTCTAACTTATTTCAAGATAAGAATGGCATTCAATCTATTGTTATGTTCAAGAGTAGATACTTTTTCTTTCTTGGGAAATTATTTTTCCAACATCGATCACATGACTATAACAGGAGTAGAGTCATAGTCATACAGCATGAGAACAGGCCCTTCGGCCCAAATTGCCCACACCGACCGACATGCCCTATCTATACCAGTCCCACCTGCAGGCGTTTGGCCCATATCCCTCTAAACTTGTCCTATCCATCCAAATGTTTCTTAAACACTGCGATTGTACCTGCATCAATCACCTCCTCTGGCAGCTTGTTCCATACACCCACCACCCTTTGTCTGAAAAAGTTATACCTCGGGTTCCTATAAAATCTTTCCCCCTCACCTTAAACCTATGCCCTCTGGTTCTAGATTCTTCTCCTCTGGGTACAAGACTTTGTGCATTTACCCAATCTATTCCTCTCATGATTTAATACACTGCCATAAGATCACCTCTCATCCTCCAGTGCTCCAAGGAATGAAGTCCTGGCCTGCTAAACCTCTCCCTAAAGCTTAGGCCCTCGAGTCCTGCCAACATCTTCGTAAATCTTCTCTGCACCCTTTCCAGCTTGACAACATCTTTCCTATAATATGGTGACCAAAACTGAACACAATACTCTAAATATATCACCAGCATCTTGTATAACTGTCCATCTTCAATACTCTTGACTGATGAAGGCCAATGTGCCAAAAGCTTTTTTGACCATCCTATCTACCTGTAACCCCACTTTCTTGAACCATGTACCTGTACTCCTAGATCCCTCTGCTCTACAACATTCCCCAGCTAGGTCGGAAGAAATAGGTTGGTTTGGCCAAACAAGCTGGTTTTAAGGAGGATGTTTTCTGGGAGGCTCAGCAGCTGAGGGTCTCTTGGTAGAGGAAGGACAGGGACCCACAAACCTGTCTTCATCGATGGGATGATGGTGGAGAGAATCGAAAGTTTTTCATTCCTGGGCATGCATATCTCTGAAGTTCTGGACCTGGCACATTGAGGCAATCATAAAGAAAGTCCATTGACGCCTCAATTTAGAAGATTGAGGAGATTCGGAATGTCAACAAGTCCACTCTTGAACTTCTACAGGTGTACAGTAGAGAGCGCATTGACTGGTTGCATCACAGCCTGGTTTGGCAACTCGAACACACAGGAACGAAGAAGATTGCAAAAAAATGGTTAAACACTGCCCAGTCCATCACGGGTAATCACCTCTCCACCATTGAAAGGATCTACAAGGTTCATTGCCTCTAAGGCAGCCAGCATCTTCAGAGACCCACACCACCATGACCGCTCTCTCATTTCACCCTTGCCATTGGGAAGAAGGTATAGGAGCCTGAAAATTGTTATGTCCAAGTTCAGAAGCAGCTTCTTCCCTACAACCATCAGGCTATTGAACACTACAACTTCCAAATAGACTCCAAAGTATATGGACTTGGGGGCATTATTTTTGACATTGTACTCTTATCGTTTATTTATTCATTAAAAAAAACTCTTGACTTGACTCTTAAATCCTGAACTTAGACCTAAACCAAAATAGTAAACTTTATCTCTCAAGTTTTTTGTTTCAAGTCGAGTCATCTCCTGAAGGGTTCAGAGTGATTATGCGTCAAATGCGGGCGTAAATACCTCTTGACTCTTAACCAGGCTGGAATGATTAAAAAATCTCAGCTGCAGAATACAGTTATGAATTTTAGCCCAAATATGAAAAGATTCTTTGGAGAATAAATAATCTGAATCATGTTCACATTCTCACCTTAAATTTACTGACTGATTTTTTCCATCAATGTAGTAAGTTTAAGGTGAAAATGGGTTCTAATTAGTACACTATGAAATTTTTATTAAAAAGGGATTATTGTTTTTTTTTTAAATCTACGTATTTTGATGGGTAAAATTACGTCATTGTAATTCTGCCTCGCAGATTAAACTTGTCAAAGTACTTTATTGGTTTGGAAACAGACGTCAGTAATTTATGTTCCTTTGCTAATAAGAGTTGTTGAAGGTTGCTCTGCAAGTTATTTCCATGCCATTTATCAATATTCAGGTTCTGCAATTCAGAGCGGCACACTGGCACAGTGGTAGAGTTGCTGCCTCACAACATCAGAGACCCAGATTCGATCCTGACCTCGGGTGCTGTCTGTGTGGAGTTTGCATGTTCCCCTTGTGACCACGTGGGTTTTCGCCGGGGTGCTCAGGTTTTCTTCCACACTTCTTAATATATGCTGGTTTGTAGGTTAATTGTGTCTGTAAATTGTCCCTAGTGTGTAGGATGTGAAACGGGGATAGCATAGAACTAGTGTACGGGTGATCGTTAATTGGCATGGGTTCCATGAGTCAAAGGGCCCGTTTCCACATGCTATCTCTAAACTAAATTAAAATTTGAGGCTCATCTGAACTATTGGGACTGATAGAAAATGTATTGGCAAGCAATTATGCACTTCACTGATTTTACATAGAAACATAGAAACATAGAAAATAGGTGCAGGAGTAGGCCATTCGGCCCTTCGAGCCTGCACCTATGAGCATTCAATATGATCATGGCTGATCATCCAACTCAGTATCCTGTACCTGCCTTCTCTCCATACCCCCTGATCCCTTTAGCCACAAGGGCCACATCTAACTTCCTCTTAAATATAGCATAGCGTCAGTTACCATCGGGGCTGCCAACATTAGGTGAGAGTTGGGAGTCAGAAATTGCGAGAGACCAAGCCCAAGGGAGTATAGCGATTGGGGGGGGGGGGGAGCTTTTGCATTTTTCAGCTTGAAATTGCGCGATCTGGTGCATACCAAAGCGAGTCTTTTAACTTACACTTCAATGCAATATTTATGCTTTAAATTGGATTAGCTATGAATAAGGTTAAGGGCCTGTCCCACGGGCATGCGACTCCATGCGGCAAGCGCGACCTAACCGGAAGCGGGTGCCATGCGGGGACCGCACGGTGGTCGCGGGGCTGGTCCCACTTAGATCGCCGGAGCCGTATGGAGTTGTGCGGAGCTGGTCCCGACATCGCGCGGGGCTCCAAAAAACTGACACTGTTCAAAAATTCCGCGCGGCAACGGCTTCAAGGCCACGCGCGCCGCATCGACGGCCGTGCGCACCGCCTCGCTGCCGTACGCACCGTCTTGACGTCACCCGACCTCCGCGCGGCCCCCACTTCCGGTTTGGTAGCCCTTGCCGCATGCAGCCGCATTCTGGTGGGACAGGCCCTGTACGGGGATCACTCGACCTCCGCGCGGCCCCCGCTTCCGGTTAGGTCGCGCTTGCCGCATGGAGTCGCATGCCCGTGGGACAGGCCCTTCAGGCTAAATTACATTCCTAATTACATTCCACAGTAGAGCCAGGCTCTGATCAACAGGTGCAGCACATGAATGATCTAAGTGTATTCATGTATGGAAATCACATTATAATCAAGCACTTGGCCCATGTTGACCAACCTGGGTCTCACTACACACCTGGTACTACTCCTGACCCTGACTCCAGTTGCATACCATCTCTCATTCCTGACCTTGGGTCCAGCTTTACACCTGGCCCCCTATTCTACCCTGATCATAGCTGCTTACCTGCTTATGTTCCCAGTGCTGAACACTCCCATTGTCCCAGCTTTGACTGCACACCTAGCACTATTCCAGACCTTGACTCTGGATGCACACTTGGCCTTGCTCATAGCCCAGACAATATATCTGGCTCACACATAAAGCCCCATATCTGACCCCCTGGACTTGCGTTCAAGTCCACAGGTGCTTATCTAATGCGGTAATCTTTTATGGGGCATTTCACGGACCAAATTTTGTACAACAAAATTTGCTACATCCATTGGCTTCCTTGTTATCTAACATGCTAGTTACTTTGTCAAATAAGTCATCAATTGGTTGAACACAATTTCTCATCCATAAAATTATACTCACTCAGCTGTGTAAGTATTCTGTTACCATTTCCTTCATTTTCCTAACAAACTGTCTTGAAGTCATTTTCACCCCCAATATTTTCAGTATTTTGCTGTCTTCCTCTCAACTGGGACTTTCCCAAAATGCAAAGTCCAATAACTATATATTTAAGCAATAATATTCTATTTAATGTGATCTTGAGAGTACATAATATTTTCTGTGGTATTCATAAAACAACAATGATAAAAAGATCTTTGTTTTGATTGCACCTACCAACATGCATACATTATTATATTACAGTCAATATGTACCGAGGGCAAATTTTTGTTCCAATGCTCCCCATTCCCAATTATTTTTACATTGAAGTGATTGAAATCGAAGTGAAGTTTAAATGGCATCAGAAAAATAAAACCTCCGGAATGGATGATATTCATTACGTGGTTGGTTGGAGTCAGTATCAGCACAATTACTATATTAAACTTTGAATCTTCAGATGTCCTGGTTCAAGCTAAAACTAAAGACAAATAATAACCTCCTCACACATTCCCCTGCAAGTATCTCTGTCACTCCTTTAAAATATGCCCCTTCTTTGAACAAGCTCTTAAACATCGCATCTGAATCAGTTTCCATCTGATTACACTCCTTGAGGATGTTTATCTACGTGTTCAATTAATAAAACAACGAGATTGGGGACATTTCTATTCAACCTGTCAAAGGAATTTGGGGGGGGGGGGTTAGAAATAGTCAGTGAGGTAAACAAACATAATAGTTGACTGGCAAATGACAATAGTGCTACCTTCCCAATATTTAACTGAAGGAAATAATGGGTCATTTGGGCTGTATGTTGTGACAGACAGCCTGACACCTTGCATGTCATTTTAATATTACACTTATCCCATCCCCCTGGATATTCCAGATTAATAAATTAAGGTTTTGTCAACTAATTACAAATCAGGCTAATTACAAATCATTAACACTAGCCAACTCCAAAACACAAAGCGCTGAGCATTGGGATCCAGACATCACGGACAACTGGCCTCAGTTCCCCGCTCACATCTGGCGGTGCTCTCTGTCTGAACCCGGTGCCGCGGGTTTTTGAAAGTGGGGAGGCTGAGCGATCACTGGCCTTGGGGGTACTGGGCGAGGGAGTGGAGAAACTGAGTGGGGGGAGGGTGTGGGGGGAGTTGACAAATAAGTTGACAAATAAACTTAATTATTGATTTCTTTTACAATGAATTTTGTAATTATATTTCTGAAAATGTAAGCATGAGTTTGTTATTGCTCTGTTTTAATCCCAGGACAAGACTGTTAAAATCTGGGATTTACAGTGCACTTTGATTGTATGAAGCTTTTTTTAAACTACACTAATGCAAGAAAGAATGTGCCTGCACAGTGTGCCTAGTACATTTGATCTGATGTAATCAGCACCATGACGTCAGTTAGTCAATTGATAAATCCAGTTCACGCATTCTTCTGAATTCTATGTCAAGGTCCTTCTATCAAGTCTCTGTATTTAGTTGTGAAAACAAGGATGACTCCAGGATCTTATTCATTAACTGCCGTTTGGCTTCTGGAATCTTAAGTCTGAGGTATGTGGCAAAGGTGATGCACAATGCAAATTAATTTGGAGAGTGTTGCAAGGATATTGAGCACAATGCAACAGAGTCTTTTATAAACTAATTAGTGAAGAATACGTCAATTGGCAATTGAGAGATTACATTGCGTCAGTAAATCTGTTCATTTAAAAAAAATCCTTCTCACTTTTTTGCTGTTCCTTTCATCCTGAAGGCATTGATTGCATGCTAAAACTTCACATTTGAGTCACTTTATGGTGAAAAGAGACTGTGCTGGAGTAATTCAGCGGGACAGGCAGCATCTCTGGAGAAAAAGAATAGGTGATGTTTTGGGTCAGGACCCTTCTTCCTCACTTTATGGTGATTCAACTCGATTGGCTATTTAAAGTTGTTGCTGTACTCCATAGGGAAAATTGCAGCTCATATCCTGCCTGTACATTACCTTCAGTAGGGAGCTGCTGGATTACCATTGGATTTACAAATTCTGGTGCTATTTCTTCCAACTGTCAATCACCAGAAGCTGAGGTCAATTAACACAAGCTAAACATTATGTGGTCGGTATTGGCAACGCAAGGACAGAAGAGTATAACCCAACTGATTCCTAAATACACTGGCTGGGCCAGGAGGCTTCTCCTCTTGGCCTGAAACCAGAATGTTTGCAGAGGGGGGAAGGGTTGACTTCACATTTGCAGTGCACTGGTAAAGCAGTGAACCACATGATGTGTGATGATTAGAGGTTTGCAGCACTTGCTGGTGATGATGTGACTGTCATTCCTCCCATACACTTTTTGTTTCAGTGAAAGCACTGTCACTGCACACTTCTCCAAGTGCTAATGTTTTAATTTAGTCTGGTCATTGAAAAAAAAATGATAATCATCAAAATATAAAAGTAGAAATGTGAAAATATATCTTGAGCCTCACCCCTTGTAATGCATGGCATTTAGTGGTGGAGTGGAATCCGTTGAAACATCCTGTCTTTTGAGTTGAAGTGTATCGCAACAAGATCCAAAGAATGGGCTGTGGCGAGTGAATTATCAGGTAAATCTCAAGGCCATGTACCAAAGAGGACACAAAGTGCTGGAGTAACTTGGCAGCTCAGGGGAGCATTGATAGGTGATGTTTCTCATCAGGACCCTTCTTCAGACTAACACTGGAAAACTTGACTGTGCTGTTGGTTTGTTTTGGTAAAAGACCTAGTGCAAATCAGATGGCACAAATCTCTTCCTTTAGAGAACAATTGTGCTTTTACTGCTGAACAGGGCTGTTTTAAAATGAAACTGATGTTTAAGTGGTAAATATGAGAGTGGACTCCCATTCCTCTGAAGTACAATGAACATATACTTGGACATTGAAATGATTAAGTGTTAATGTAATAAGGTGTTAAAATTGGGAACCCTTTTGGAATTGTATTAACCAGAGTGAACACAATTTTTTTTAATGGATCTAGAACTTGGGGGTTTTGTTAGAGTTTGTTTTGTAAATTATTTAGTTTCCTTGATCAACCATTCAATGTGCTTGTAATGACATAATAAGGAAATATAGCCAGTGCATGATAACTAATTTTGCTTTTATATACCAGCAATACCAGTGAACGGATCAGTTTACCTGATGTGAGTCCTGTTCGTAGATATGTCTGGAAACCAGACGTAAGTGCAAGTCCCTGATCATGACGGAATGTGCTCACTGTTAGGGAATTTCTTGATTACATTTCAAAGTGCAAAAAATAGCTTGTTTTTTAGTAAAGCAGGTTATTTTTCCGATAATCTTCACTCTCAGCCTAAACTAACAAAAAAAAAAATCAGCGTTTGCTCCTTTCGTGTCATTCCTGCTGCCAGTAATAAATGTGAACTGTTACCACGCTCATTACCACGATGCCAAAAATCTGACTGGGAAGATTAATGCAGAATCCATCTTCTACTTAGTGGTCTGGCTTTAGATGGGAATGTTCAGTCCTGGTTATGTTTTAAAATTGGGTAGTACTCAGAAACCTTGCTCTATCTGGAACTGCCTATGGACCTCAACAGCCAGTTTTGCCAGCTCAATAGGAAAGATGCCAAAAATATTGGACGCTGATTGCTTCTCCTGAAGATTAAAGGCAGTGTATAAACACATTGTTTCTGATTATGCTGTCCTGTGTTAAATATGCTAATTAAATATCCTCCCCTGATTTATTTTTGAACATGATTTTTCTCTGTAAAATGAGAACTGATTGTGAAGATATAGTGCATTGCTTACCAAAACATTTGAAGGTGAGTAAAAGTAACCTTGAAGCAGAATGTCTTATTTTACAAATGTGCAGCTAATTTTAACTTAGAAGATGCAGCGATCCCTGCTCCAACCACTTTCTGTAACAAACTATTTAATCTTTCAGCAACCCTCAGCTTGAACTTTCTCCAAGCTTCCCTCGTCATTCAGAGTAACGCAGGTTGCATTAAGTTGGTGATTACTTGCTGCCAACTAAATTACCTTTGTAGGTCTAAATTACCTCTGTTGCAAAGGAGGTCAACACATCTGGTCCAATTATATGAAAAGTGTGGTAGAGTTGCTGCCTTACAGCGCCAGAGACCCAGGTTCGATCCTGACCAAGGATGCTGTCTGTATGGAGTTCATGAAATTCTCCCTGTGACCGCTTGGGTTTCCTCCAGGTGTTTGGGTTTCCTCCCTCATTCCAAAGATGTACAGGTTTGTAGGTTGATTAGCTTCTGTAAATTGTAAATTATCCCTAGTGTGTCGGGTAGTGCTCATATACAGGTTGATCTTTGGTCGATTTGGACTATGTGGACTGAAGGGCCTATTTTCACGCTGTATCTCTTGTCTGAAGTCTAACTGCTGTTCAGAGTGAGGGAGGTAGTTTTGGAGACTGCACGTTTGCCATAATCTTCCAATCTTCCATCAATATAGTGAAGATGCCTAGAGAACTGGCATTTGTACCACCTTTGTTCAAAAGAAGTGCAAGTACTTCTGAGGCAATGATGAACCAGTTAGTTTAGCCTTGGTTTTTAGGAAGCTTTTAAAAGCAATTGGGGGGTGGAGTAGACATATGGATACATTTGAGTTGATAAAGGTCACCCAGCATGGCACTGTTAAAAGTAAGTCCTTTTTGTCTTTTTTTAAGCGTTAATAGAAATATTGTGGAAGGGAATACAGTAGATGTTTTATCATATTGATTTTCAGAAGTCATATGATAAAGTTCCACACCAAAGGGTGGTTAGTGAAACTGAGCAATTGGTCTGATGCAGTATCGGTAGAATTTGATTTAAGGGCAGGACACAAAATGAAGGCAAAATTCTATTTTTCAAACAAAAAATGGTCAACAATGATATTCTAAAGTGTTTGTTGCTGGGCAGGGCCAGCTCCTTTAATGTCTTGGGCATACGGTGCAGGATAGAATTTCCTTACGATGGATTGTGATAGATTGCAAGAGGACACAAGCGGGCATGTTAGACGGGTGACAAAGGGAATATGTAAAAGTACAAATTTATGTATTTTAGTTAAAGATGTTTGAGACTACATGGCACAGGCCAAAAAGATGCATTGCAGCTGAGGGTAACAGGGAATGTCTGTGCATTGTGGATAGACAGATAGTTTGAAGAAGGGTCCCAATCCAAAATGTCACCCGACCTTTTTCTCCAGAGATACTGCCTGACCTGCTGAGTTACTCCAGCACTTTGTGTCTATCTTTGGTATAAACCAGCATCTGCAGTTCCTTTCTGCACTCTGTATTTGTGCATTGATCTTTCTAAATGGTGGTGCATGTTGAGAAAACCTTAAATTCTGAATTCATGTAAAGTTTGGAGTACAAATTCAGGAAGGTGATATTAAACTGGCAACAACTTGAGTATTGCGTTTTATTCTGGTCAGTTCACACTAGCGAGGATGTCAAAGTTCTGGAGAGGGAAGAAAAACTGTTTCTCAGAAGTGCTGTGCAGGCGAGGATTCCAGTTACAAGGTTTGACGTAAGAAACTGAATCTTTTCTTGGAAAAAGATCTTGATGAAATTTGTCAATGATCGTAGCTGGTGCACATGGGGCAGGGCTGCCGACTCTCACGCATTGAGCGTGACTCGCATTTCGACAAATTCTCACGCTGATCACAAATTTCTCACGCTCTGTCGTGAGAAATTCTGTGATCAACGGGAATTTCAAATCTCATATCAACTGCATGGACCGCGGGTGTTGGAGAGCCGGGGCTGAGGGAGGGATGGAAGCAGAAGCAACGGCAGGGACAGATGCGGGGAGCTGGGGCTGGCGAGTGTTTGCCAGGCAGGCGAGTCGTTCGCTGCAGCTCCAGCTACGGAGCAGCCTCAGTGCAAGAGTCCCGGGCCGTCGGGGGTGTCGGAAGCATTGCGCCGCTGCCGTTAGAGTCTCTGTGCAGAATTCGCCCTGTTGACCGGCATAGATCAGGCAGCATCTCTGGAGAGAAGGAATGGGTAACGTTTCTGGTCGTGATCCTTCCAAGGGTCTCGACCCGAAACTTTAGAAGGACCTCGACCCGAAACGTCACTCATTCCTTCTCTCCAGAGATGCTGCCTGTCCCGTTGAGTTGCTCCAGCATTTTGTGTCTCTCTTCGGTTTAAACCAACATCTGCAGTTCCTTCTCACACAATGAGACCCAACAAGACGACTTTGAAGCTTGGGTGGGGGAGGGACGGAGAGAGAGGGGATGTTATTGAAATCGATATTCATACTCAATCGTGGAAATTAGTTGATATCTGTCTTTAAATTGATTTTTTGTTCATCTTTAAATGGGTCTTGGATTAATGTATCGCGGGAACAAATAAGCAAAGGCAAGATGGTAAATATAAACTACAAATTAACTTCAGAAAATGAAACTTGTAGAGATGAACTTTGCCCTTCACTTTACATAGAAACATAGAAAATAGGTACAAGAGTAGGCCATTCGGACCCTTCGAGCCTGCACCGCCATTCAATATGATCATGGCTGATCATCCAACTCAGTATCCTGTACCTGCCTTCTCTCCATACCCCCTGATCCCTTTAGCCACAAGGGCCACATCTAACTCCCTCTTAAATATAGCCAATGAACTGGCCTCAACTACCTTCTGTGGCAGAGAATTCCACAGATTTACCACTCTCTGTGTAAAAAATGATTTTCTCATCTCGGTCCTAAAAGACTTCCCCCTTATCCTTAAACTGTGCCCCTTGTTCTGGACCTCCCCAACATCGGGAATAATCTTCCTGCATCTAGCCTGTCCAACCTCTTAAGAATTTTGTAAGTTTCTATAAGATCTCCCCTCAATTTTCTAAATTCTAGCGAGTACAAGCCGAGTCTATCCAGTCTTTCTTTATATGAAAGTCCTGCCATCCCAGGAATCAGTCTGGTGAACCTTCTCTGTACTTCCTCTATGGCAAGAATGTCTTTCCTCAGATTAGGAGACAAAAACTGTACGCAATACTCCAGGTGTGGTCTCACCAAGACCCTGAACAACTGCAGTAGAACCTCCCTGCTCTTATACTCAAATCTTTTTGCTATGAATACTAACATACCATTCGCTTTCTTCACTGCCTGCTGCACCTGCATGCCTACTTTCAATGACCGGTGTACCATGACACCCAGGTCTCGTTGCATCTCCCCTTTTCCTAATCGGCCACCATTCAGATAATAGTCTACTTTCCTGTTTTTGCCACCAAAGTGGATAACCTCACATTTATCCACATTATACTGCATCTGCCATGCATTTGCCCACTCACCCAACATATCCTTGCATCCTCCTCACAGCTAACACTGTCCCCCAGCTTCGTGTCATCCGCAAACTTGGAGATGTTGCATTCAATTCCCTCATCCAGGTCATTAATATATATTGTAAATAGCTGGGGTCCCAGCACTGAGCCTTGCGGTACCCCACTAGTCACTGCCTGCCATTCTGAAAAGGACCCGTTTACTCCTACTCTTTGCTTCCTGCTTGCCAGCCAGTTCTCTATCCACATCAATACTGAACCCCCAATACCGTGTGCTTTAAGTTTGCATACTAATCTCTTATGTGGGACCTTGTCTAAAGCCTTCTGAAAGTCCAGATATAACACATCCACTGGTTCTCCCGTATCCACTCTACTAGTTACATCCTCGAAAAATTCTATAAAATTCGTCAGACATGATTTACCTTTCATAAATCCATTCTGACTTTGTCCAATGAATTCACCACATTCCAAATCTGCTGCTATCCCATCTTTAATAACTGACTAGCATTTTCCCCACTACCGATGTTAGACTAACTGGTCTATAATTCCCCGTTTTCCATCACCCTCCCTTTTTAAAAAGTGGGGTTACATTAGCTACCCTCCAATCCTCAGGAACTACTCCAGAATCTAAGGAGTTTTGAAAAATTATCACTAATGCATCCATTATTTCTGGGGCTACTTCCTTAAGTACTCTGGGATGCAACTTATCTGGCCCTGAGGATTTATCGGCCTTTAATCCATTCAATTTAACTAACATCACTTACCGGATAACCTGGATTTCACTCAGTTCCTCCATCTCTTTTGACCCCCGGTCCCCTGCTATTTCCGGCAGATTATTTATGTCTTCCTTAGTGAAGACAGAACCAAAGTAGTTATTCAATTGGTCTGCCATGTCCTTGTTCCCCATGATCAATTCGCCTGTATCTGACTGCAAGGGACCTACATTTGTTTTAATTAATCTTTTTCTCTTCACATATCTATAAAAACTTTTGCAGTCAGTTTTTATGTTCCCTGCCAGTTTTCTTTCATAATCTATTTTCCCCTTTCCCAATTAAGCCCTTTGTCCTCCTCTGCTGGATTCTGAATTTTTCCCAGTCCCTTGGTAGGCTGTCTTTTCTGGCTAATTTGTATGCTTCATCTTTTGTTTTGATACTATCCCTGATTTCCCTTGTTATCCATGGATGCACTACCCTCCCTGATTTATTCTTTTGCCAAACTGGGATGAACAATTGTTGTAGTTCATCCATGCCGTCTTTAAATGCCTACCATTGTATATCCACCGTCAACCCTTTAAGAATCAATTGCCAGTCTATCTTGGCCAATTCACGTTTCATACCCTCAAAGTTACCTTTCTTTAAGTTCAGGACCCTTGTTTCTGAATTAACAAAGTCACTCTCCATCCTAATGAAGAACTCAACCATATTATGGTCACTCTTGCCCAAGGGGCCACGCGCAACAAGACTGCTAACTAACCCTTCCTCATTACTCAACACCCAGTCTAGAATAGCCTGCTCTCTCGTTGGTTCCTCTACATGATGGTTTAGAAAACTATCCCGCATACATTCCAAGAAATCCTCTTCCTCAGCACCCCTGCCAATTTGATTCACCCAATCTATATTTAGATTGAAGTTACCCATTATAACTGTTTTACCTTTGTTGCACGCATTTCTAATTTCCTGTTTGATGCCATCCCCAACTCCACTACTACTGTTAGGTGGCCTGTACACAACTCCCACTAGCGTTTTCTGCCCCTTAGTGTTTCGCAGCTCTACCCATATCGATTCCACATCCTCCAAGCTAATGTCCTTCCTTTCTATTGCGTTAATCTCCTCTCTAACCAGCAACGCTACCCCACCTCCTTTTCCTTTCTGTCTATCCCTCCTGAATTTTAAATATCCCTGGATGTTCAGCTCCCAGCCTTGGTCACGCTGGAGCCATGTCTCCGTGATCCCAACTATATCATATTCATTAATAACTATATGCACATTCAACTCATCCACCTTATTACGAATGCTCCTTGCATTGAGACACAAAGCCTTCAGGCTTCTTTTTACAACACTCTTACCCTTTATACAATTATGTTGAAAAGTGGCCCTTTTTGATTTTTGCCCTGGATTTGTCTGCCTGCCACTTTTACTTTTCACCTTGCTACCTATTGCTTCTACCCTCATTTTACACCCCTCTGTCTCTCTGCTCTTGCACCCATCCCCCTGCCACATTAGTTTAAATCCTCCCCGACAGCACTAACAAACACTCCCCCAAGGACATTGGTTCCATTCCAGCCCAGGTGCAGACCGTCCTGTTTGTACTGGTCCCACCTCCCCCAGAACTGGTTCCAATGCCCTGAAATTTGAATCCCTCCCCCTTGCACCATTTTTCAAGCCACGTATTCATCTGCAATATCCTCCTATTTCCACTCTGACTAGCCCGTGGCACTGGTAGTAATCCAGGGATTATTACCTTTGAGGTCCTACTTTTTAAGTTTATCTCCTAGCTCCCTAAATTCACCTTGTAGGACCTCATCCCATTTTTTACCTATATCGTTGCTGCCAATGTGCACAACGACAACTGGCTGTTCACCCTCCCCCTCCAGAATGTTCTGCAGTCGTTCAGTGACATCCTTGACCCTTGCACCAGGGAGGCAACATACCATCCTGGAGTCTCGTTTGCGGCCGCAGAAACAACTATCTATTCCCCTTACAATTGAATCCCCTATTACCATAGCCCTTCCACTCTTTTTCCTCCCCTCCTGTGCCGCAGACCTACCCATGGTGCCATGAACTTGGCTGCTGCTGCCTTACCCTGATGAGCCATCTCCCCCAACAGTATCCAAATTGGTATACCTGTTTAGGAGGGAGATGACCGCAGGGGACTCCTGCACTACCTGCCTACTGCTATGCTGGCTATTGGCCACCTGTTTCCTTTCTGTCCTCTTACCTTTTACCTGTGGTGTGACCAACTCGCTGTACGTACTATTCACGACTTTCTCAGCATCGTGGATGCTCCAGTATGAATCCAACCGCAGCTCCAATCGTTCAATGCGGTCTGCCAGGAGCTGCAGCTGGACACACTTCCTGCAAACGTAGTCACCAGGGACACCGACCATATCCCTGATCTCCCACATGTTGCAGGATGAGCAAACCATGGGGCCAATCTCCACTGCCATGGCTTGCCCCCAAATTAAATCAACTCGCACTATAGAAATCTTAATCCTTTAAACTGTGCCTTTACTAAAAAGCACTGTACCCTTAACGCACTGTACCCTTAACGCACTGTACCCTCAACTCACTGTACCCTCAACTCACTGTACCCTCAACTCACTGTACCCTCAACTCACTGTACCCTCAACTCACTGTACCCTCAACTCACTGTACCCTCAACTCACTGTACCCTCAACTCACTGTACCCTCAACTCACTGTACCCTCAACTCACTGTACCCTCAACTCACTGTACCCTCAACTCACTGTACCCTCAACTCACTGTACCCTCAACTCACTGTACCCTCAACTCACTGTACCCTCAACTCACTGTACCCTCAACTCACTGTACCCTCAACTCACTGTACCCTCAACTCACTGTACCCTCAACTCACTGTACCCTCAACTCACTGTACCCTCAACTCACTGTACCCTCAACTCACTGTACCCTCAGCTCACTGTACCCTCAGCTCACTGTACCCTCAGCTCACTGTACCCTCAGCTCACTGTACCCTCAGCTCACTGTACCCTCAGCTCACTGTACCCTCAGCTCACTGTCCCCTCAACTCACTGTCCCCTCAACTCACTGTCCCCTCAACTCACTGTCCCCTCAACTCACTGTCCCCTCAACTCACTGTCCCCTCAACTCACTGTCCCCTCAACTCACTGTCCCCTCAACTCACTGTACCCTCAACTCACTGTACCCTCAACTCACTGTACCCTCAACTCGCTGTACCCTCAACTCGCTGTACCCTCAACTCGCTGTACCCTCAACTCGCTGTACCCTCAACTCGCTGTACCCTCAACTCGCTGTACCCTCAACTCGCTGTACCCTCAACTCGCTGTACCCTCAACTCGCTGTACCCTCAACTCGCTGTACCCTCAACTCGCTGTACCCTCAACTCGCTGTACCCTCAACTCACTGTACCCTCAACTCACTGTACCCTCAACTCACTGTACCCTTACTGTACCCTAACTCACTGTACCCTTACTGTACCCTAACTCACTGTACCCTAACTCACTGTACCCTCACTGTACCCTAGCTCACTGTACCCTCGCTCTCTACTCTTAACCAGAAAGCAGAAATGCAAACCTGGGGTTGCTCCCAATCAGCTACTCCCTCTAGTCCGCTTCCACCAATCATCAGCTTCCACCAGACCACTTCCTTGGAAGTGTGATGGAACGTTACAGATTGGGTATTCCTCCTCTCGCTCCAACGGCTCCTGGACCTCTGTGATAGCAAGCCCCGCGCTCCGTTTTTAAACTCACCGCCCGGAAACTCCTCCTCTCGCTCCAACGGCTCCCGGGCCTCTGATTTATAAAGGCCCGGTTTACAAAGAATAACCTCAGGGATTATGCAGTAAATGCCATTCAAATACTCTGCAACCTTGGGATAATATTGTTCATGTTTGAATCCGATACGCAAGTCTTGATTTGTTCAATATTATAATTAGTTCAAAGATACAGCGTGGAAACAGGCCCTTCGGCCCCTCGAGTCCGTGCCGACCATCGATCACCCATTCACACTGGTTCTGTTATCCCACTTTCTCATCCACTCCCTACACACTTGGGGGCAATTAACCTACAAACCCGCACATCTTTGGGATGTGGGAGGAAACAGGAGCACCCGGAGGACACCCACGCGGTCACAGGGAGAACATGCAAACTCCACACAGACAGCACCCGAGACCAGGATCGAACCCGGGTCTCCGGCGCTGTGGGGCATTAATTGTAATGCTAATACTTGGGCCTCCGCTGATATGCCGGGATGATTACCCAATATTACTGATTATTAATCCATTGTATTATTGATTATATATTTTGCGCCCGTTCTCCTTTATCTGTACGTTGTGAGCGGCTTGCTTGCATTTACCGGATAGCACGCAACAAAAGCTTTTTCCTGTACCTCGCTACAGGTGGCAATAGTAAACTAAATCAATCTATCATGTATCTGTGTGTTGTTGCTTTAACCGGCCTGTTAAGGTGCAGCAACTGAGAATGTCATTGTTCTGATGTCGCTGCACGCGACAACTAAACACTCTTGTCTTCAATCTACACTTGAAATTACCACAATGACATTTAAACGGCATTTGGACAGGTACATGTGTAGGAAGGAACTGCAGATGCTGGTTTAAACCAATAGACACAAAGTGCTGGAGTAACTTAGCGGGTCAGGCAGCATTTCTGGAGGGAAGGAATGGGTGACGTTTCTGGTTAATTGGCTTGGTATAAGTGTAAATTGTCCCTAGTGTGTGTAGGATAGTGTTAATGTGCAGGGCTGTGTAGGGCCGAGTGTTGGGACACGGTGACATCTGGCTCTGATCTCCACAAAGCCAATCACGTATCGAGCAGTGCCGCAGATCAATGGGCCTCTGGTGCTTGGAGTCGGTCCACAGACACAGAGAGGAAATTGGATGTTACTCCGGCTTTTTGCGTCTATCGGCGACTTGGAGAGTGGGCTGGACAACGAGTGACACAGCTGGTCGCGGCTCCCCTGATCTACGCTATTCCCACAACGTATGGGCCTGTCCCACTGAGGCGACTCTTTAGGCGACTGTCGGGGACCAGTTTTACTAGCATTCACCTACGACACCTCGCGACAACCTACGACAACCTCCGATAGCAACAATTGTTGCCACTGTCGCTTGCAGTCGCCCAAAAGATGGCCTGCGGGACAGGCCCTTCAGGCTGCGGCTCGATGCATCCTGGAGGACAACCAGTAGCTGCTGAAAATAGGTACCAAGCACTGGGTAGAAAGAGTGAAAGATAGTGGCCTTCAAATGGGGGTGGTTGGAGAAAGCATCCTGCTTGCCTGCTAGATTTTCACTTACTGCAACTGCAGGAAAAATGTTCCCGATGTTGGGGGAGTTCAGAACCAGGGGTCACAGTTTAAGAATAAAGGGTAGGCCAGTTAGGACTGAGATGAGGACAAACCTTCTTCACCCAGAGAGTTGTGAATCTGTGGAATTCTCTGCCACAGAAGGCAGTGGAAGCCAATTCACTGGATGTTTTCAAGAGTTACATTTAGCACTTGGGGCTCGCGAAATCAAGGGATATAGGGAAGAAACAGGAAAGAGGTACTGATTTTAGATGAACAGCCATGATCATATTGAATGGCAGTGCAGGCTCGAAGGGCCGAATGGCCTATTCCTGCACCTATTTTCTATGTTTCTATGCTTTGAGTATATGGCAATAAAACTCGACCACTTGATTTTGAAGCATTCATGCATGGTGGAGGTATAATGTAGTCATAGAGTGATACAGTGTGAAAACAGGCCTGTCGGCACAACTTGCCCACACCCGCCAACATGTCCCAGCTACACTACCTGCGTTTGGTCCATATCCCCCCAAACCAGTCCTATCCATGTATCAGTGTAACTTTCTTAAATGTTGGGATAGTCCCTTCCTCAACTACCTCAACTGGCAGCTTGTTCCATACACCCACCACCCTTAAAAAAAGTTACCTCTTAAAAATACTTCAAACAAAAAACATTGAAATCATACGATTTTAATACATCATATTTCAAAAGATCCCTACCATGGGAGGGGGGACACCCCCCTCCCACACCCTCCCTCCACTCGGTTGCTCCACTCCCTCGCCGGGTACCCCCAAGGCGAGTGATCAGTGATAGCTCAGCACCCCCACTTTCAAAAACGCTCCGTGGCCCCTGGTTCAGACAGAGAGCACTGCCAGATGTGAGTGGGGAACTGAGGCCAGTTGTCCGTGATGTCCGGATCACAATGCTCAGCGCTTCGTGTTTCGGAGTTGGCTAATGTTATTCATTTTTAATTAGCCTGATTTGTAATTAGTTGACAAAACCTTAATTTATTAATCCAGAATATCCAGGGGGATGTGATAAGTGTAATATTAAAATGACATGCAAGGTGTCAGGCTGTCTGTCACAACATACAGCCCAAATGACCCATTATTTCCTTCAGTTAAATATTGGGAAGGTAGCACTATTGTCATTTGCCACTCAACTATTATGTTTGTTTACCTCACTGACTATTTCTAAACCCCCCCCCAAATTCCTTTGACAGGTTGAATAGAAATGTCCCCAATCTCGTTGTTTTATTAATTGAACACGTAGATGAACATCCTCAAGGAGTGTAATCAGATTGAAACTGATTCAGATGCGATGTTTAAGAGCTTGTTCAAAGAAGGGGCATATTTTAAAGGCGTGAGAGATACTTGCAGGGGAATGTGTGAGGAGGTTATTATTTGTCTTTAGTTTTAGCCTGAACCAGCACATCTGAAGTTTCAAAGTTTAATATACTAATTGTGCTGATACTGACTCCAACCAAGCACATAATAAATATCATCCATTCCGGAGGTTTTATTTTTCTGATGCCATTTAAACTTCACCTCGATTTCAATCGCTTCAATGTAAAAGTAAATGGGAATGGGGAGCATTGGAATAAAAATTTGCCCTCGGTACATATTAACTGTAATATAATAATGTATGCATGTTGGTAGGTGCAATCAAAACAAAGATCTTTTTTATCATTGTTGTGTTATGAATACCACAGAAAATATTATGTATTCTCAAGGTCACATTTAATAGAATAATATTGCTTAAATATATAGTTATTGGACTTTGCATTTCGGAGCTGAGAGGAAGTCAGCAAAATACTGAAAATATTGGGGGTGAAAATGACTTCAGGACAGTTTGTTAGGAAAATGAGGGAAACGGTAACAGAATACATACAGCTGAGTGAGTATAATTTTATGGATGAGAAATTGTGTTCAACCAATTGATGATTTCATTGACAAAGTAACTAGCACGTTACATAACAAGGAAGCCAATGGATGTAGCACATTTTGTTATACAAAATTTTGTCCATGACGTGCCACATAAAAGATTACCGCATTAGATAAGCACCTGTGGACGGACGTAATAGGTTAAGTCCAGGGGGTCAGATATGGGGCTTTATGTGTGGGCCAGATATATTGTCAGTGCAGAGGGGCTAGGAGCAAGGCCAAGTGTGCATCCAGAGTCAAGGTCTGGAATGCAGTCAAAGCTGGGACAATGGGAGTGTTCAGCACTGGGAACCTAAGCAGGTAAGCAGCTATGATCAGGGTAGAATAGGGGGCTAGTTGTAAGGCTGGACCCAAGGTATGCAACTGGAGTCGGGGTCAGGAGTGGTACCAGGTGTGCAGTGAGACCCAGGTTGGTCAACATGGGCCAAGTGTTTGATTATAATCTGATTTCCATACATGAATATATTAAGATCATTCATGTGCTGCATCTGTTGATCAGAGCCTGGCTCTACTGTGGAATGAAATTAGGAATGTAATTTAGCCAAACCTTATTCCTAGCTAATCCAATTTAAAGCATAAATATTGCATTCAAGTGTAGAATAAAACCTCTCTACAGTATGCACCAGATTCCACAATTTCAAGCTGAAAAAGGCAAAAGCTCCGTACCCCCCCCCTCCCCTCCCCTCCCCCCCTCCCCCCACCCCCCGATTTCGGACGCTGCGTGCCCTCGGGCTTCGTCTCTCGCAATTTCTCACTCCCAACTCTCACCCAATGTTGGCAGCCCTGAATGGGTCAAGCAGTGAGAATGACCATAGGGGCGCCGCACGATTGGCAGCCTCGCCAACAGTCTGTCTGTTTTTTTCATATTTTTTGTTATTTTTCGTGTGTTTTAATTAAGGTTTGTGTAAATGTTCTCTGGTTTGTTTTATGTGGGGGCGGGGGAAACTTTTATTTCAATCTGTTACACTGCCGGAGATGCGATTATTTTCTGGGTCGTATCTCCGGTCGCTCTGAGGCCTTGCATAGTGGAGCAGGATGGCCTTTCTCGGGACTGACTTTGAGCCCCACCGCGTGGCGTGGACTTACCATCGGAGTTGATCCCTTGCCTGGGATTGCTCCAACCGAGGCCTGTGGATTTTACCATCGAGAGCTCGCAGTCCCTGGCTCCAACGACGCTGAAGGTTCAACCAGCCCCACCCGGGGTCTGATCGCCGGCAGGGGGGAGCTGAGATTTCCCCCCCGATGCAGGAGCTTGATTGCCCCGATGCGGAGGGCCCAACCGCCCGCTACGGGAGTAAGATCGCCCCATCAATGGAAGGCTCGAGGTCTCCGACCGCAGGAGAACAAAGAAGGGAAGAGATTGAACTTTTTTTATTGCCTTCCATCACAGTGAGGAAGGTGGAGGAGTCACTGTGGTGGATGTTTATGTTAAAATGTATTTTGTGTGTTCTGTTGCTTTTTATTTGTATGATGACTGACTTGGTAAATGAAATTCCTCGTATGTTACAAAACATACTAGGCTAATAAAGTATTATTGTGTTGTATTAGTGAATGGTTAGTGAAGAGAACATTTAATTTTTTAGACGGACTCGATTAAATGTTAAGATTTTTTTTTTCGCAGAGTAGATTTGTTTTGTAGCCTGTTGCCGGTAAAATGTAGTGGAATCAGTTCGGCAGGGTTTACAAAAGTGACAATTGAGGATTGCCACTTGAGGGGAAAATAATCTACCGAGCAATTAGAAAGTATAAAGGGCCTGTCCCACTTGGCGATTTTTTTCGGCGACTGCCGCCGTCATATCAGTGTCGCCAGTGTGAAAGATACATCTTCTAGATGCGCTGGGATGCATCCTCAGTGATGTCACCTGGGGTCATCGGGTGTTTCGGGTCTCACAACATCAGACACCCTCACCCAGGCGACCCAGCCAGGGTTGATCAGGCCCTGACTTGCGTCCCAGCAGCAACCGCCCACGGATCAGCCCTCTTAATCCAAAGCCACCTAGTGGCTTTCTCTGCGGCTTCGCTTGCGGATTGAATGGCCCTCCTCTTTGCCAGCCCCATAATCCCCAACTGGTTGAGGACTTTGCAGAGTGAGCATCCTGCAAAGCCTCTACAGCCCACCTCTATGGGCTCATAGTATGTCTTCCAGCCGCTGTCCTGGCACATCTCCACCAGTTCCTGGTACTTTGCGCGTTTCCTCTCGTTAGCCTCTTCAATACGCTCTTCCCAGGGCACTGTCAGCTCCAGAATGATCAGCTGTTTTGTCACTTTGGAGGTGATGATCATGTCTGGCCGGAGTGATGTGCTGTGGAAATTTCAGCTGTTTGCCCAGATCGACATGCAGCTGCCAGTCAGTAGCTGTGTAGAGGAGGCCTGTCCTTGTTTTTGGTTGTGGACGAGGCTTCTCTCCAGCCTTGACAAAAGTGATTTATTTCTTTGGGGCGTGGTGGTGTTTGCTCATACTGATGGCAGTGGCTATGCTCTCAGCAACCACCTTGAGCACCTGGTCATGGCGCCACCGATAGCGACCTTCCCCAAGGGACTTTGGGCAGCTGCTGAGGAGATGTTCCAATGATCCTCTTCCAGAGCAAAGTGGGCAGGTAGGTGTCTCACTCTTGCCCCAGACGTGGAGGTTTGCTGGGCTTGGTAGGGCTTCGTAGACAGGTTGGACACGGAACCGGACGCGCTGGAAGTCTGCCTGCATGATGTTTGACCAAGTAATCCTGCGCTGCAGTATGCTCTCGCACCTTGTCCACGCTTCCTGCTGCCTGAGCCCCACTGTCCTGCTCACACGCTCTTCCTCCACACCTGCTCGGACCTCTTCCTGGATTAGATGGTGTCTCTCCTTGCCCCGGGCCTTGCCGTCTTAGGGAAGTATCCCAAACCCGCTCTGCCAGTTGCCATGACTCCCACCAATGCCTTTTGCCTTAGGCGTGACTCTGCCACCTCCACTGCTTTCTCCGCCCTCCATTTCCTCCCTGTTCTCACCTCGATGCCAGCTGTTGACACCTTCATGTCCCTGGAGTCCCTGTACTGCAGCTTCTCTTGTTCGCGCCACCATAAACTCTTCTGTGAGGCCAGTGAATGGGAGCTGCAAGATGTTACTGGTCCCATACAGTGCTGCACTGTTGAGGCTGCGGGGAAGGCCAAGCCACCTGCGGAGAAAGCCGCTGATCTTCCTTTCGAGGGACTCAACTGTGGTCAATGGAACAGTCTAAACCAGCAGAGGCCACAGGACTCGGGGCAGGATGGAATGCTGATAGATCCAGGCCTTGAATCTGCCAGGCAGACCTGACTTGTTGACTTTGGTGAGCCAGCCTTCAAGGTCTTCGATGGACTTTTGAATGGCGGCAGAGTCTTTCAGTTGCGTCAAATACCTTCCCCAAACTTTTGACAGGTTGCTCAGTGATGGAAGGAATGGCAGTTCTGGATAGTAAGAAGTGGAATCTGTCAGTCACCTTCCCCTTCTTCAGCACCATGGACCTTGACTTTGTTGGCTTGAAACTCATCCTTGCCCAGGTGATATGTTTCTCAAGACCTTGTAGGATCCACCTACTTCTTGGGACCGATGTTGTGGTGATGGTAAGGTCGTCCATAAAAGCTCTTATAGGGGGCTGTCGTACACCAGACTTGGTTAGGGGGCCTCTGCATTCCACCTCGGCTGACTTGGCCACCATGTTCATGGCAAGAGCAAAAAGAATAACAGAAATGGTGCAGCCCGTTATTATTCTTTTTTCAAGCCGATGCCAGTCTGATGTTTCTGACCCAGAAGTCACCCTCAGCCTGAAATTATGGTATTAATCCAGGATCAGGACCTTGATCTTGCTGGGAACATGGTGTCGGTGTAGTGCAAGCTCAACCAGTGTGTGCGGTATGGACCCATAGGCATTGGCGAGGTCCAACCACAGAACAACCAGGTCGCCTCTGTTTTCAACATTTCAAAATCCAGCGGCGACAAAAAAAGTTGCGACACTTGGAAAAAACACCATACGTCATCACGCCACCCACAACCTCTTATATTCATCAGAGTTCATCAGAGCTGGTGCAGGATTCAAGACCCACTGATTTCATTTAGGATTTCAACCCTGCAGATTAGAAGGCAGAGGAGAAATGCTTTCTTTTTGTAATTTACTTTACACTAATTTAATGGTTTTTAAAATTTTCTACTGAGTTACTCAATAATAACATCCCAAATATATCAATTTCCTTTCGATTATTTACTTAAATATATTCAATGGCTCTGAATTTTAAAGATACATAAACTTATTAAAAATATCACCTTTGGTAACTGGCATAGTTCTGCCATCGTTTTTGTCTTCTGTCAAAGCCTGATAGAGGTCTGAAGAAGGGTCCTGACCTGAAAAATCACCTATCCTTTTGTCCAGAGATGCTGCCTGGCTCACTTTGTTGCTCCAGCACTTTGTGCCTATCTTTTTTTCATAAACCAGCATCTGCAGTTCTTTCCTATTACCTGAGAAGTCATCTGGGGTCAGAGCCTTGGTACCACACAATGCAGATTTAGCCACAGCACCTTGGGAAGGCCTCTGCCCTGTAGCACCTTGGGAAGGCCTTTGAAAACATTGCACCTTAACCTTGTAGAAAGCTAGGTTTTAGCTGTAAGGATGCATTTATTGTTCTTGCAAACTATTTTTCAACACAGGCTTAAGACTGAATTAAATATTCTGAAAGCTTGATGCAAATGACTAATTTAATCAATTTTTTACTTGATTAACTGAAATGTTTAGATGAGCTGAAGTGATCTTGTGTTTGCTGCTGTCACATTGTGTTGAAGAGGGAGACATATTTTTGTGAAGCACCTACAATGATGCTGCAGCAATTGCACACTATATACATTCTCCAATGTATGCACTTCATGGTTTTAACCCTGCAGATTTGTTTTCTTCTCGCTGAGCACTATCATTATGTTGTCAGCTATATTTAAGCTTCAATATCCTTCGGCAGAATATTGATGTAGCTTTTGGCAGTATTTTTTAAATGGACGACTGACATTATGCTCACAAAGACATTAATCTGTTTATATATTTTAAGTGCACTGTCCACTTCACACTCTCAACAAATGAGATTCCAATCCATCTCAAACCTAGATCATATTATACTTTTGGCACATTGACACAAGGTTCTTCAAACTAAACTTGGAGTTTTAAAACTTAAAGCTTTTATCATTCTTAATGTTACAAGAAATAGCATGGATGTATCCCGATGTTTGTAGGAATACATTAGATTATGATATTTGGAAAACAAAGGTGTGACATTTGTGCAAAAGTGACAGACTTTGCTGCCAAAATAACACTGATTAATGTTGCTAGCTGTTATTTATACACCAACGGAACGCTGATCTCCTTTGTAGAGCATGTACCAAGATCCAGAAATTTGCTTTCCAAGATTAAATGATCTACTATCTTTGAAAAACAACATTCACTTTTGTGAAGTTGGTGTATTTGAGGTAAATCAAACTCTCACTTTTATTTTTTTTTAAAGAGGCACAAACTGCTGGAGTAACTTGACAGGTCAGGCAACATCCCTGAGAAACATGGATAAGTGACGTTTCGGGTTTGACTGATCTGAAGAAGGGTCCCGAACCGAAATGTCATTTATCCTTGGTCTCCTGTGTTTTCTCCAGCCACATCTTTTTTTTTTTGTTAACCTACATCTGCAGATCCTTTTGAACTTTTAAGGACAATGTGGTATGCATCAATGACTGCTAATCAACGTCTTTAGGACCTAAACTTAAATATGAATGAATGAATAAGTTTATTGGCCAAGTATTCACATACAAGGAATTTGCCTTGGTGCTCCGCCCACAAGTGACAATGACATACAGTGACAGTTAGGAATGACACATAAAACATTAAACATTAGTAATAAAACATTATTGATTAAACATGTGAATTAAGTAAAATACCAGATCAAAGGAAGGCTACAGATTTTTGGCTGTTGAGTAGAGCAACTACTAGTGGATAAAAACTGTTTTTATGTCTGGCTGTGGCGGCTTTGACAGTCCGGAGTCGCCTTCTACAGGGAAGTGATTCAAAGAGTTTGTGGCCAGGGTGAGAGGGGTCGGAGATTATTTTACCCGCTCGCTTCCTGGCCCTTGCAGTGTACAGTTCATCAATGGAGGGAAGGTTGCAGCCAATAACCTTCTCAGCTGATCGGACGATTCGCTGCAGCCTCCAGATGTCGTGCTTGGTGGCTGAGCCAAACCAGACCATGATGGACTCTACAGACTCTACAATGGGCGTATAGAATTGGACCATCATTGCCTGTGGCAGATTGTGCTTCCTCATGTATCTTTCATGGTTAGGAATTGTTAAGAAGATGTTAAAAATGTCTCTTGTTGAAAGGCAATTCTTGCTCTCCTTTTTGTCTCTGACCGAAATTGTTCTTATTTTTATCGTCAATTTTACAGTTTATTTGTCCACTTCAATGCTTTCTCTTTTTCAGTCTGTCCAAGACCCTCTCTTCTTTTACAAGTGTCATTGTTGCGGTTTATGTTGCCATTACCAGCTCACATGATCAGCAACCTTCAAGGATAGTTTTGAGTTGAATTTTATAGGGAATTTCTGCATATGACTCAAATTTTCATCATGGTATAAATCAAGCCATTCAACAATCTAGCGCACATCAAGAGGACGACATCACAGTTGAAATGGAAATTTTTTTAAATAACAAATTTAAAACCGATTTCCTGTCTGATTATTGCATACCAAAATCCATCTCTAAAGTCTGTTTGATCACAACACATTGTTTTAAAGTAGGCAATGATGATTATAGCACCAACTTTTTTTTAATTTAAAAGTTGAACAGAGCAGGTCTATGAACTTTTCAGAAGGTGTGTGGTGGATAATTTATTAATCCTCTACAAATGTTAAGCAACATTTTGTGGCCCATATTGTGTTGGTGTGATGACAGCTGTCACAGATATGGAAGGTGATACTTCATCCCTGTCAGCGCCATCTGTTCTCGTTTCCACCACATATGTGAAATGCACGTCTGCCAAACAAATGACAGCTTATCTCCTCTCATATTTGTCAATGCATTTCATGTTCTAGTTTTTTTTTCCTGGCGCTGTTGCTAACTTGAGGTCTCTCTGATGTATGTCAGCATGGATCCAGCAAAAATAAAATTGGATAATGTTTTGTTTAACAATTAGTAAAAGTAGTAAAACACCTCAATATTATGGTCACAATATTGAACAAAACTCGACACCAGGCAGCTGGTGATGGTTTTAAAAAGGTGGTTTGTAGAAGATGACTTTTTAAGAAAGTGGCAGTACAATGGCAAAGGTCGGGGCTGTTTAAAGGGACAAAACTGCAGGATCACTGATATTTTGCAATCTTGTAATGTTGGAAGAAGTTAAAGTAATGGTGGTGGGCTTGACAAGTTTGCTTGAATGGACCTTGGGGAAGAGATTATGGGGGGGATTTAAAGTATTGCAGAGCCAACGTAGATCAGCTAGCAGGAGAATGAGTGAGTGAAGAGAACTTGATACATTACAGGATAGAAGCACCAGGACTCTTGCGTTGAGTACACGTGAGTGACCAGCCAGGAGACCCATATGGGCCTGCAATTTTTCTGGGCAACTACAGGCGCCTGTTGAAAAACATATTGAAATTTTTTTTGCTGACAGTGGCAACAATTTTTGCTGACATAGGTGTTGTCGTAGGTTGTTGCCAGGTGTCGTGGGTGAATACCATTAAAACTAGTCCCTGGCAGTCGCCTAAAGAGTCGCCTAAGTGGGACAGGCCGTTTAGAATCATAGTTTTCATGTAACAAAGCACGGATGGAAGGTTTTGGAAGAAGTGGGCTGAGGCAGAGGCAGCCTTGCACATGTAAAAGCAGCCTGTCTAGCTGAAGAGAGGATTTGGGTGATCAAGATCATAAATTGATCACACAATTTCCCTCGGGGGATGAATAAAGTTTTATCGTATCGTACTATCTGGTTTTAGCGTCGCCCACATATTAAATAGTAAATATAGTATTTTGGGACAGAGTGCCACAGCAGGAATCAAAGATGATGGCTTTGGTCTTGGCGACACAACATAGGATCAGAAGATATAGAATCCTTGTGAGTAAGGTTAAGAAACTGCAAGGGTAAAAAAAACCCTGATGGGAGTTATTTACAGACCTCCGAATAGTGGTCAGGATGTAATGTACAAATTATATCTTGAAATATAAAAGGTATGTAAGAAAGGCAATTTTACAGAGGTCATGGGGGGGGTTTCAATAGGAAAGTACGGTGGGCAAGGGCAGCATGGTGACGTAGCGGTGGAGCTTCTGCCTTACAGCGCCAGAGACCCGGGTTCGATCCTGACAATGGGTGCTTGTCTGTACGGAGTTTGTACGTTCTCCCCGTGACCTGCGTGCGTTTTCTCCAAGATCTTCGGTTTCCTCCCATACTCCAAAGACGTACAGGTCTGTAGGTTAATTGGCTTGGTATAAACGTAAATTGTCCCGAGTGTGTGTAGGATAGTGTAAGTGTGTGGGGATCCCTTGTCGGTTCGGACTCAGCGGGCCGAAGAGCCTGCTTCTGCACTGTATCTCTAAACTAAACTAAAGTAGACTGGGAAAATCAGCATGGTACTATGTCCCAAGAGAAGGAATTTGTAGAATGCCTACAAGACGGCTTGTGGTCGAGCCCATGAGAGAAAAGGCAATTCTGGATTTGGTGTTGTGCAATGAAATATTCTTGATTGGGGAGCTTAAGGTGGAGGAACCCTTAGGAGGCAGTGATCACAATATGACTGGATTCAACCTGCAGTGTGAGGGAGAAGCTGAAATTGGATGTATCGGTATTACTGTTGAATAAAGGTAACTATATAGAGGCGTGAGAGAGGAGTTGACTAAAGTTGATTGGAAGGGGACCCCAGCAGAAATGACAGTAAAACCGCAAGGACAAGGAGTTTCTGGGAATAATTTGGAAACTCTGCCCTCTGGTTCACAACTCTCCCATTACTGGAAACATCCTTTCCAATTCCACTCTATCTAGGCCTTTTGTTATCCAGTAGGTTTCAATGAGAATCCGCCCTCATCCGTCTAAACTCCAGCGAGGACAGAGCCAGAACCATCAAACGCTCCTCATACATAAACCCAATCATCCCCGGGATCATTCTTGTAAACTCTGACCACCTCCAACAGGTGCACATCTTTCCTCCGATATGGGACTCAAAAACTACTCACAATATTCAAAATGTGGCCTTGCCAGGTGCCTGAAAAAGGTCCTTGGGAGAAGTCATGGTGTGAGGGCAAGATAAAGTGAGGTTGTTCAGCTGAACATGCGGATCCAGGTAAGTTCTGATATGTTGGCAGCATTTCCAAGTTACTTCATTGGACGTAAGCAGAGCAGCCTTGCATGGGCAATTTGCTATCTGAGACTTGAAGGTTCGTATTTGCCTTCCAATACGACTGTATTGGAAAGCAAATCTGACTGTAAAAGAAAGCAAACTCTATGCTAGCATTTATTTCAAGAGGGCTTGTATACAAAAACAGGGATGTAATGCTGAGGCTCAGTAAGGCGTTGGTAAGGCCATGTTTGGAATATTGTGAGCAATTTTGGGCACCATATCTGAGGAAGGACATGCTGGCTCTGGAGAGGGACCAGAGGTTTACAAGAATGATCCCAGGAATGACTTGGGTTTACTTATGATGAGCGTTTGTCGGCACTGGGCCTGTCCTCGATGGAGTTCGGAAGAATGAGGGGGGGGACCTCATTGTACATACAGAATAGTGAAAGGCTTGGATAGAGTGGATGTGGAGAGTATGTTTCCACTAGTGGGAGAGTCTAGGACGAGAGGTCATAGCCTCAGAATTAAAGGACGTTCTTTTAGGAAGGAGAGGAGGAAATTTCGGTAGCCAGCGGGTGGTGAATCTGTAGAATTATTTGCCACAGAATGCTGTAGAGGCAGTCAATGGATATTTTTAAGGCAGAGAAAGACCGATTTTTGATTAGTTCAGATGTCAGAGGTTATGGGGAGAAGGAAGGGGAATGGGGTTAGGAGGGAGAGAGAGATCTGCCATGATTGAATGGCGGAGTGGACTTGATAGGCCAAATGGCCTAATTCCACTCCATCACATGACCTTATGACCTTATCCAGGGAATGCAACAAGTGTGATTTATGTTGCTATTGGTCATGACAAACGTACTAATTTGAAAAGGGAACCTTCGATTTCTGTCTCCCGGGTCATGAGGGGGTTGAGTGTTGGACCATCTACATCCTCCTCCTACAGTGGTAAAGATGGAAAAACTGGAATGTGAACCATCCCAGTCACTCCTGCACAATGTCCTTGGAGTTTCAGGACGTCACTTGCAAAACCCTGACAACAGGACAGAGGTTAGAAATAGTCCTTAAATGAAGCAACAACACAATTGTATTGATAGCACCCTTTTTGTTCTGGAGAATTGATCATCATTTGGCTCATCTAAGCAGTCCTTAATTACAACAGGTAACTTTTTGTGGCATGTTTACTGGTTTAGACCAAGTGTGTTAAAAATCTATTTCTTCCTATGGCACAATGTAAGAGGAAGCAAAGATTTCAAGAGGGAGGAAGGTTTCCTTTGTAGATATTTACAGAAAAAACTCCAATTTATTGAGATTTTTTCATGTGGTTTCCCCACCCACTTATTGCCTCCAACTCTTTCCGATGAGCACAACAGCATGTAAAGTACTTGTAAAGAATGTCGTACAAATGTCTGAAGGATGCCGTAAACATGTTATTTGCGTTCTTAATCCATAGAATGTTGAGTTATCTTTCTGACTTTTACATTTGCAAATCTTGCCTCCCAATGTACAGGATGACCAATAGTAAACTGATGCTGAGCAGTGCAGGTTAGAATTGGAGAAATAACTGGAAACAAAAAGGCTTTTAATCGTAAGCACCAAACACATAAGGGCAGACCAGCGCAGCCTCCTTAGTATTTTAAAATGTGCTAACCTTAAAAGCATAAAAGGCTTCAGTAACATCAATTGGCAGACCTATGTAGGTCACATCAAAAGAGCTCAGGAACCAAAATGAGGCACAAATCCATTAACATTGGACATATGAGCCTTTTCAGACAAACCATTTCTCTCTGATATTGATCTCTGGTGGATCAATGAAATGTTGCTAAGTGGGTCCTGTGAAAACCTCATTGGCTGAAAAGCTTCATGCAATGATAAAATTGTGCATTTCATATAGCATAATATGTCACAACATGGCATAGGAGGAACTATTTAAAGCACATGTCCATATGTGGTTGAGGAAATTACATTGTATTGTTCACTAACTGAAACTGGCTATGTATTTATTTTATCTTGCTAAAATGCTTTGAAGCTGAAATTCAAAGAGCTTTTTATGCCATGGGTTATCATAAAAATCCGTTTTTGTTTTACAGAGGCTTGTGATTTTCACACCATTGGAAATATTAGTATGTTAATATTGGTCCTTAGTCCAGGTGCCTTGGAAACCTTGGTCGGCATGTCAAATTGGGCTGAATGGCCTGAGTCCACACTGCATGACTATGAATCTAAGCCCCAACACATTTTAGAGCTTTCATTAGATGCTGCATTCACTAAAAGCACCGCATACTTGATGGGCATGGTGCAATGGACCTTTCACTCTTCATCGTCTCAGGCAATCTCTCATGATTAAGGATAACTTGATTTCACTCTGGTTCCAAGGTGACCAAAGAGACAGTGTAGACTACCAGACACCCACAAAGGCAGGAGGTGCCAGCCATGTGATATAGGTGGGCATGGGAGATAAACGGCCATTCCTGGGTATCTTCAGCATGAGGGTGGGAAAAGCTTATGCAAAGGGATAATTGCAGGTTTAAAAACTCAGCGAACTCTAGACAAAAGGCTCTGAGCAAGGTCTTGACATAACCGACACCCCTTTTCTTTCAGAGACATAAGCACGACACCTCACTTGCTTTCACACTAGCTGCAGATGAAGGAAGAGATTGCTGCATTTCAAACTGATTCCGTGCAGTATGTGTGCATCACTTTGAGACATTTCTGTGAAATATGAAAAGATTCTCTCAACCTCACCCCCACTTGTAGGTGGTAGAACAATGACAATGTGGAACATGTTCTCCAGGCTTACAATACATGTTGAAATTAACAGGTCTGTGTGTGAGAGTGAGAACTTCTGACCTACATTTTTCTGATGCATATTGGCAAATATTAATAGGAAGATACAATGTGATTAAATATTGACATTTCTAAATATATAAATATTGTACTTATTTTTTAAAGCTAATTAAATTTTAAAAATCTTCATGCACAATAGTGCTTGAAGTAAACTTGAATGATTCAATTTTAAATCATTATTGTTTCATTAAATGTGTCATTAGATTAATTCAGGAGAGTTTGGTTTTATGATTTAATGTTCTTTGGCTCATGATATTTCACAGGAGTGAGGAATTTTAGGTTATTTTGATAAACATTTGGCTTACAATTGTTAAACTTGCCTAGCACTTATGCAATCATAAAAAAATTAGCATCTGCCATAGAGTCATGGAGTCATGAAGCCTTACAGCATGGTAACGGGCTATTCAGCCCAACTTGCCCACGCCAACCAACATGTCCCATCTACACTAGTCCTACCTGCTGCACTTGTCCCGTAACCCTCTAAACCTATCCTATCCATGTACCTGTCAAAAGATTTTTTTCCACGAGACAGTGACCTTTGCTCTATTCTGACACATTCTATCCGGAGTTTGAAAAATCCATTAATTATTCATCTTGGTAAAATGTCCATGATTGTTTTCTTATTCTATGCGGATCTTTTAAAGTACATTTTCTGACCCTGGCAACCCTGCACCTCGCCCCATAAATCTTGAGTAAGGGTGGCCAATGATAGATAGTCCATTGTTTGGATGTTATCCCTTGAGACGTTGTCATTTGAACTAGTGACGTTTCCGATTTGTCCACACCTCACTGCCTTTTTATCTCTCCTCTGCTCCTCAAACACTTAAAGACAACGCCTTTTGGAACTGGATTCGTTTGGTGAAACTCCTCATCAAAAGTGAAGCTATTGTGCGTTGCTCACAGGTTGTTTCAAATATCCTGAGAGTGATATTCACAGCCCTTAATAATGGAAAAACACCTCGCTGCCCAGACTACAACTGATTTATTTTTAAAAATACTAACATTCTTATCCCAGAAATCCTGAAGATATGATTCATGCCCCCAAATAGCACGTCTGTAGTCATTAGTGAGGGGTGCAGACAGAATGTCAAATAAATGATTGCTGGTGATTTGACAGGTCATCTGTTTTCCCTGATGGAGTTGCCTGGCCTCAGTTCAGATCTTGACAAGAGTCCTAATTTTCATTATCACGGTTCCATAGGTAGTGGCAGACGGATGATGATAATGCAATTAATTGTGGATTAGCACTAATTCTGGAACACGCTCTAAAACATCTCTCCAAGAGCAATTGAAATACAAACCTTCTATGGTTTTGACATTCAGAGATTCCAAACTGAAGGTCATATTTTTGGAAAAAGTTTAAGCATTTTCAGTCTGGTCGAATATGTCCCTAACAAGATGAGATACAGCATACAACGTTAAATAAATAATATAATTAAAGCGTCATGATGACCTGCTCTTTTGAAACGCACAGAATTCATATTAGGCGTATAGTCATTGTAACCGAGTCAAAACGTTATATTGTAACTATATAATCTAGGATTACACTATAAAAGATTCATGGAATAACCAACAGGGAAGAAGTGGATCATAATTATACAGAATAACGATTTTGAAAATGTATATTTAATGAAAGCAATATAAATATGATGATGCCTGATGTTACGTCCATATTTGCCAACTCTAAAAGAATTTTGCTTTGTCTCTCGTTCTTCTACTTGTAAACTAGAGGTCAATGAGAATTTGTTTTAGACTTTAAAGACTTTAGAGATACGGTGTGGAAACAGGCCCTTCGGCCTACCGTGTATATGCCGACCAGCAATCACCCGTGCACTAGCACCATCCCACACACTAGTGACAGCTTCCCTTGACACCTCTTCTGAATAGGATTACCATTTGTGATGACTGTTGCAATAGACAATGGGGGCAGGAGTAGGCCATTCAGCGCTTCAAGACTGCACCGCCATTCAATGTGATCATGGCTGATCATCCACAATCAGTACCCCGTTCCTGCCCTCTCTCCATATCCCTTAACTCTGCTATCCCTAAGAGCTCTATCTAACTCTCTTGAAAGCATCCAGAGAACCAGCCTCTACTGCCCTCTGACGCAGAGAATTCCACACACTCACAACTCTCTGTGTGAAAACATTTTTCCTCATCTCCATTCTAAATGGCTTGCCACTTATTCTTAAACTATGGTCCCTGGTTCTGGACTCCCCAAACATTGGGAACATGTTTCCTGCCACTATTGTGTCCAAACCCTTAATAATCCTATATGTTTCAATAAGATCCCCTCTTATCCTAAATTCCTGAGTATACAAGTCCAGCCGCTCCAATCTATCAACATATGACAGTCCCACCATCCCAGGAATTCACCTCATGAGCCTACGCTGCACTCCCTCAATAGAAAGAATGTCCTTCATCAAGCTTGGAGACCTCACATTTATCCGCATTAAACTGCATCTGCCATGCATCTGCCCACTCACCCAACCTGTCCAAGTCACCCTGCATCCTCGTATCATCCTCCTCACAGTTCACACTGCCACATAGCTTTGTGTCATCTGCAAATTTGCTAATCTTTCTTTTAATCCCTTCATCCATTAATATATATATTGTAAATAGCTGTGGTCCCAGCATCGAGCCTTGCGGTACCCCACTAGTCACTGCCTGCCATTCTGAAAGGAACCCGTTAATTCCTACTCTTTGTTTCCTGTCTGCCAACCAATTACCTATCCATGTCAGCATCCTACCCCCAATACCATGTGCTCTAATTTTGCCCACTAATCTCCTATGTGGGACCTTATCAAATGCTTTCTGAAAGTCCAGATACACCACATCCACTGGCTCTCCCTTGTCCATTATCTTGGTAACATTCTCAAAAAATTCCAGAAGATTAGTCAAGCATGATTTCCCCTTTGTAAATCCATGCTGACTCGGACCGATCCTGCTACTGCTATCCAAATGTGCCGCTATTTCATCTTTTGAAAGAAGGATTGACTCCAGCATCTACCCCAGCACCGATGTCAGGCTAACTGATCTATAATTCCCTGTTTTCTCTCTCCCGCCATACTTAAAAATTGGGATAACATTAGCTACCCCCCAATCCACAGGAACTGATCCTGAATCTATAGAACATTGGAAAATGATCACCAATGCATCCACGATTTCTAGAGCCACTTCCTTAAGTTACCTGGGATGCAGACTATCTGGCCCTGGGGATTTATCAGCCTTCAGTCCCATCAGTCTACCCAACATAATTTCTTGCCTAATGTGAATCTCCTTCAGTTCCTCTGCCACCCCAGATCCTCTGGCCACTAGTTGCTATTTGTGTTTACTGATGAGAAAAGAGTGAAATGTTTTGATTCAAAGAGGGAGTGACATCCTCGAAAATGTACTTCAACTGAAGAATAGTTGATGCTAAATCAGGTTGGGCAGAATCACCTGTGGTATTATAGGAGTCATTTTTTTCTGGAATCAGATTTCCACCAAGGAAATGTACCTCTAACCCTATCACTTCTTAAAATGTCAGTTTCACTAGTTTATACAATCTTTAAAATAAAAAAATGAGTGCACAATTTTCTGATTTTAAATGATCAGCTAGTATTATCGCTACTTAATTTCCATCTATTATTCACATAACCCTGGGATATCCAGAGCTGCGTTATAAAGTGCCTTTAATGTAATAAGGAGGGTTTCATTCAAATGTTGACATGTAGCTATGTAAAGAAAAAGATTGAGCCATGTGACCTAATTACCCAGAGTAGGGGAATCAAGAACCAGAGAAGATGGATTTAAGGGTGAGAGGGGGAAGATTTTCTAGGAGGGGCGACGTTTCCACACAGAGGATGGTGGATGTATGGTACGAGCTACCAGAGGAGGTCATTGAGGCAGGTACTATAACAACACTTAAAATATGTTTGAATGGGTGCATGGCTAGGAAAGGTTTAGAGGGAGACAAAAGTGCTGGAGAAACTCAGCGGGTGCAGCAGCATCTATGGAGCGAAGGAAATAGGCAACGTTTCGGGCCGATACCCTTCTTCAGACTGATTTAGGTTTAGAGGGATATAGGCCCAATGCAAGTAGGCGGGACTAGAGTAGATGAGGCATCTTGGTCCGCACGATCAATTTGGACCAAAGGGCCTGTTTCCATGCTGTGTGACTGACTTAATGACTCTAAAGCTTGTAGATAGAAATGTGTTTTAAGGAGAACAGTAATGTACAGAAGTGGAAAGGTTTAAAAGGGAATTGCTGAGCTTGGGGCCCAAGCAAATAGAGACACTGCCATCTGTGGGCTTGGTGATCGAAAGCTCAGAAAGGAAAGAGATATAAGTGGGAAGGTGGGGCAAGCCATGGAGAGAGCACTCCAGTGTGCTATCAATTGACTCATCAAGCAAATCGATGGCCATGCAAAAGTAAAGCTACTGAATTTAGTAAAAAATATTTATAGGTGACGTGCCTGTATGGAGAGCTGGTTTATTGTTTTTCAGCAGTGTTATCTGTAAATATTTGCATCCAGCCTGTTATATAAGCTCAGACTGTGCACAAGACTAAAATCGTGGTCAGATTACTTTGTGGCTTATTTAATGCATTTAGCATCTTTGGTAAAAGTCAGTAATAAATTCCATTAAATTGAATCAATAGTTCATTAGGTATTGATCCTCAGCAAATAACATACAGGTCAAGTTTCCATTCTGGATCCCATCTATATACACAAGTTATAGGAGCAGAATTAGGCCATTCGGCCCATCCAGTCTACTCCACCATTCAATCATTTCCCTCAACCCTATTTTCCTGCCTTCTCCCCATAACACCCTTACTAATCAAGAATCTGTCAATCCGCGTCTTAAAAATATCCATTGACTTGGCCTCCACAACCACAGATTCACCACCCTCTGATTAAAGAAATTCCTCCTCATCTCCTTTCTAAAGGTACGTCCTTTTATTCTGAGACTATGGCCTCTTGTCCAAGACTGGACCACTCGTGGAAACATCCTCTCCGCATCCACTCTATCCAGGCCTTTCACTATTTGGTAAGTTGCAATGATGTTCACACTTATAGAATGTAGAGATACAGCATGGAAGCAGGGCTTTCGGCCCATTGTGTCCATGCTCACCATCGGTCACATTCTATGTTTTCCCACTTGCATGTTATGCCACTTCCTTGGTTATTTTGCATATTATATATTAAAAAAATTACAAACTTTATGCACAATTTCTAAATTATCTGGCGATTAAACTGTTGTAGCATGTAACATTGAGGTTATTGGTTAGTTGTTAACCTTGAGGTCTTGGTTCTTTACTGTGATTTGTCTGATTTGTGGTAAAAAAGCAGATATGTAACACTCCAACTATCCTGTTGCTTTCAAAATATTTTGAATACCTAATTTTGGTTTTCCGAAGGCTAAGAGGCATTTTGGATAGAGTAGACCAAGTTTCTCTCTCCCAGAAGTTGCCTGGATAAATCAAAGTTGAAATTGGAAATGTTATTGGTACCAACAGTGAGAATGACTTTGATTATGGCAGAGGGGTGGGAGATTGCAAGCTTCACGTGGTCCACCCTGTTTCGACGAATGGATTCAACCTGCCGTGCACAAACAGAAGATCAAACAGAACAAGTTATCTTACAACTTTAGGGTGTGCATGCCATACGCAAGAAGAAGATTATGGCAGAAGCTTATGCAAAATCAGTGTGATTACTATAATTATACAATGTATCGCAAAGGGAATACAGGACCAGGAATAAGGTTATCAACCCTCACGTCTGCATTTGCACTCCATTGGGCCATGGCTGATCTGTACCTCTAAACACTCAGCCCACCACTGGCACATATCCTTTCCCTTGACACATGTTTCCTAGATAAATCTATTGCATTGACTTAATTGATTAGAGTATTTCTGGTAATTTTTTCTTATTTCCAATGTCCATTGTATTTCACTTTAAAATCAATTTACCCTGTTCCTGAAAGCCACATTTTGTGGAAATCCTGTCTGTTGGACTACTCTTATATGGTGGGGGGGATAGGAATTGTTCCCTCACTTACAGGATAGTTCCACCTGCTGGGACCAAAAATAGGGCAGGGGTTAAAAATCTAGCTTGGATCACAGAAACATAGAAAATAGGTGCAGGAGGAGGCCATCCGGCCCTTTGAGCCAGCACCACCATTCAATATGATCATGGCTGATCATCCAAAATCAGTACCCCATTTTTGCTTTCTCCCCATATCCCTTGATTCTGTCAGCCCTAAGAGCTATATATATAACTCTTTTGAAAACATCCAGTGAATTGGCCTCCACTGCCTTCCGTGGCAGAGAATTCCACAGATTTGCAACTCTCTGGTGAAAAAGGTTTTCCTCATCTCTGTTCTAAATGGCCTACCCCTTATTCTTAAACTATGACCCTTGGCACTGGACTCTCCTGACATTGGGAAAAAAATTCCTGCATCTAGCCTGCCTAATCCCTTAATTTTATATGTTTCTACTATGATCCCCTCTCATCCTAAATTCCAGTGAATATCCCAGTCGATCCATTCTTTCATCATATGTCAGTCCCGCTATCCCAGGAATTAACTTGGTGAACCTATGATCGACTGCAGGACTTGTCAGGCTGTACAAGTAATTCAGCCAAACTTTAAAATTCTGCCTTTGAGAAATTGGCAGAACTAATTACTTGTCATAACATTAAAATCAACTAATGGACCAACCATTTTTCCCCCAAGTTCAAAGACTGTATGCCCAAAACACATTTAAATAAAAGGGGCACCCAAAAGACATCATCAACTGAAGTTGCTTCAATGAAGTAATCTAAAAGCAAAGCTTGTTTATATATCACAGGAACAGGCCCTTCGACCCACAGTGCCCGTGTTGAATATGCTGCCAAGTTAAACTAATCTCCTCTGCCTGCATCTGATCCATATTCATGCGCTTATCGCAAGCCTCTTAAATACCCCTTTGATATTGCTTCCACAACCACCCCTGGCACTGTCTTCCGGGCACCCACTGCTCTGTAAAACAAAATCTTACCTTGCATATCTTTAAAAATGTCCCCCCTCTGACCTTATAGCTATGCCCTCTGGTCTTTGACACTTCTACCCTGGGAAAAAGATTCTGACCATCCAATCAATGACATTCATAATATGTATTTTGATCAGGTGACGTTCCAGATAAAACGATCCAATCTCTCCTTACAACTAATTCCCTCTAGGCAGCATTCTGGTAAATCTCTTCTGTGCCCTCTCCAAAGTCTCCATGTCCTTCTTTCCTTCATGTAATGGGGTGACCAGACCTGCACACAATACACTAAATGCAGCCCAACCAAAGCTTTGTACAGCCACAACTTGACTTCCTGACTTTTATATTCGAAACCCTCTGACTGATGACGGCAAGCATACATATGTGCTGTTCGGGGTCTTTCAATGGATATTCTTTCCCCTTATGTGGACTTCTCAAAATGTAATGTCTTGAACTCTTGCCCATATCTCTAACTTATCTATATCCTGCATTGTCCTGGGACAGCATTTCCACGCTGTGCACAACTCCAATTTTGGTGTCATCTGCGAAACTTACTAAGTACCCCATCTACCTTTTATGTCATTGTTGTCCATACATATATATATATATAGATAGATAGATAGATAGATAGATAGATAGATAGATAGATAGATAGATAGATAGATAGATAGATAGATAGATAGATAGATAGATAGATAGATAGATAGATATAGATAGATATAGATAGATAGATAGATAGATAGATATATATATAGATAGATATAGATAGATAGATAGATATAGATAGATAGATAGATATAGATAGATAGATATAGATAGATAGATATATATATAGATAGATATATAGATAGATAGATATATATATAGATATATATATAGATATATATATATATATATATATATATATATATATATATCATAAATAACATGGGTGCCAGCATAGATGATTGTGGATCCCAGCAGAACACCATGGATCCCTGGTCACACATCTCATTTGGGACAGTACGGCGGCGCAGAGGTAGAATTGCTGCCTTACAGCACCAGAGATCCGAGTTCAACCCTGACTATGGGCGCTGTCTGTACGGAGTTTGTATGTTCTTCCCGTGACATAGTGCCAGTCCTGAACTCTGATCAACTGGTCTTTAAACAACTCTCACATGACTTATGTGGACGCATCCAATTACAGCTGCTCCCAATTTACTCTCTAGCTCCTGCCTAATAATATTGTAATCTACATTACCTCAATTTAGCACCCTCCCCAAGGTCCACATTTATCCTATTCATAACTATCATAACTAATAACCAAATTATTTCAAGTAAGTTTTATTTTACATTGGGCCTTTTGGCAGCAATTCTCAATGACCTTTCAAGTATCTCCTTTCTGTCACTCTTTTTTTAAATCACCATATTGAAAACAAATGCAGAGGCTAAATATTTACGACTTAATATGTTAAATTTGGAACCAAATTGTTTCCTGCTTAAATTAGGTCATATTGAGAGTAATTTGTATTTGTAAAAATAAAAAAAATCATGTACACCTTCAGAAATGAAATATGCTGCACTTTGTTTTTCTGACCTTGCACATTAATTAATGCGTTAATCTGCATCAGCTGGAAATGGGTATGACAAGAAAAATATCATGCTGGTATTGTAGTTGTGTAATTTCAGATAGTGTGCACGTGTCGATAGCTGTATGATAAGTACTCTGGATAGCAAGGTCAGGATGTGGAGGGTTCTGGTTGGCTTGACACAAGACAGAATTCACATACTACCCAGACAATGGTCAGAGACCAGACATATGGCAGACCAGCTCCAATTTATCTGTTCTTTTGTTCTTGCCCTGTGGTGAGCTTTTGTCTAGAATGATCAGGAAACAGACTGAGCCAATTATCACCGCTCAGTTCCAAGTAATGGTCATCAGAAAATCTGGTACTATTGTGCATGTGTCTGGCTTTGGGATACAAGGTACATGTGTAAAAAGTCCTTTGAAAAAACATAAGCATTCAGATTCCTCCTATTCAAATGTAAGACCTTCTGTTGTGATTGTTTGGTGTTATGTCAGTGTAAATTTAAATATTTAATTCTCCTCCTGCTCGCACTGCCTACTTATTTAATGTTCATTAAATATACATTTTCCAGGTTTGTGGGTTCATTCAACTAGGTCTGCTTTCATATTTATAATCATGATCTAATTCAACTACATAATTCTTCCCTGCTGTACATCACAATTCAGTCCAATTACCTTGTTAAGATTCTTTAATCTACTTTGCATTTACTGTAACTGACTGAATATCCATTGAAGGTTTCATATGGAGGCTGAGAAATGCAATAAAGATGTGAACAAGAAAATATACCACAGATTGTGTTATATCACTACTGTTATCTGTATAATTGCCATCTGACTGAACTTTTCACTATTGTAATGTCCTTTTTATTATACCTAGCACTGCATTGGCAGATTGAATTTGGTTTTTTTTAATGGCTTGAAAGCTCGCTGGACCTCATACCTCTGTTATTTGTTCCTCGAACACCTGCTTCCGTGAAAGTAGTATGGAGGAAAATGGCTGGAGAACTGTGATTATTTTTTTAATTCAAATTGCATAGGATTTCTTTTATCCCTGAGAAGGTGTGTACAAGGGCAGCTCTATGCTGAAATAGACCAGCATTGTGGAAGTTAATGCAGCTTTCTACTTTGTTCTCCATAACTCACCAGTTTAGAAGAGTTGCATGAGAAGATACTTGATTCCTGTCTGATTCTTGTCTGATTCCTACTCTGATCTGCAGAATAGAGAGACAGCAAAATGATGAGGTCCTCAAGCAGGCAATTGCAAGCTTTTACCAAGGGCAACATTACTGTTTAGTTTAGAGATACCCCAAGTCCAGGCCAACCAATGATTTCCACATACTGACGCTATCCTGCACACACAAGGGACGATTTACAGTTTTCCTGAAGCCAATCAACCTGTTCGACTTTGGAGTGTGGGAGAGAGCCGGAGCACCCAGAGAAAGGCCATAGGGAGAACGTACGAACTCTGTACAAATAGGACCCTTAGTTAGAATCGAACCAGGATCTCTGGCACTGTAAGGCAGCAACTCTACCGTTGTGCTAAGGTGCTGGCTTTGTAGTCTGCTTAGTTTTTTTTTTTTACGTATTCCTGCTACAAGCCCCTCCCGTTACACAAATGGAGAATGATTGTGGCATCAATTTCAGATTTTAATGGCTGGAAGGCTTTGAATGTTGGTTCAGGACGGAAGTGAAATGACATATGGTTGCAGCTGAAGGAGGAAATGGCATAACCAATAATCACACTGAGCTGAAAATTACCAGTGGAAAATTCTATAAAGTCGATGCAGCTTTATGGCTTGCAACATATTTTGAGGAATGAGAGTGTTATGCAGTTTATCCAGTATAATCATTATATAGATCTTCCAAGGAAACATTACGTATTATAATAAGAGTTACTGAAAGAGTGCATTTTTTTCTGCCATGAGAATAGATTTGGAATGTATCAGATGATAGTGGAAAACATTGACTGATAGGTTTTAAGATGGAATTGGTTAAGTAGGTGAAGTAAATATCATTGCACAGTTGGAAGGGATAAGTGGGGGAGGGGTATTACCTGCTTTGTTCTTGGGCATGCAGGGCAAGAGGTCAAATTGCTTCTACCTGTACTGCACGTAGAATATGGAAGCTGAAGTTGGCCATTCAGCCCATCAAGGCTGGACTAGTAATTTAGTGGGAAGACGATTAACAAATGCTGTACTTATCTACAGAAATAGCCACCACAAATGGGCAACTGCCTGATCATGGACCACATCATAGACAACCACCTGAGATATATTTGCTGGTGGTTTCGTAAACATTTCTGCAAGAAATATCTGAAGATATGGTTTCAAAATGAGGTGATATTTAACATAATCACATTCCAACAGAACCATGTCATAGCTGGATACATATCTATCTTAGTACCATATTTCTGTTTCTCCCCCATTCTCATCAATGCCATTTGCGTCTCATTAAATATGTTAAGTAAATCAGCTTCTAGATACTTTTGTGGTAAAATATTCCATGGGTTCACCACCCTTTTAAAAGAAAAGGAAACTTCTCAAGATCTGTCCCATATCCCATGTGTTTAGTTTAGAGATACAGCGCGGAAATAGGCCCTTTCAGCCGACCAGCGGTCCACGCACATCAACACTATCCTATACCTACTAAGGACAAATTTTACATTTACCAAGCTAATTAACCTACATCTTTGGAGTGTGGGAGGAAACCGAAGATCTTGGAGAAAACCCACGCAGGTCACGGGGAGAACGTACAAACTCTGTACAGACAGCACTCGTAGTCGGGATTGAACCTGGGTCTCCGCTGCATTCGCTGCAAGGCAGCATCTCTACCGCAGCGCCACCGTGCCGCGTTGTGACTTGCACTTGTGATTCTGCATTCTAGGCACATCCTTCCCACATCAAGTGTCCAGCCCAGTCAGGATCGGAGAGTCTCATTCTTCTAAACTCTCATGAATTCAATCCAAGTCAACCTAATCCCTCTCCACACAGTGCTGATATGCTATCCCAGGAAACAGTCCAGTGAACCTTTCTGCACTCTCTTTGCCAAATATATAATTTATCAAGTAAGGAGACCAGAACAGCATGCAGTATTCCAAGTATAGTTTCACCAAGTTCCTGTAAAATGTTACGAGAAATCCTTTTTCTTGTATCCACTCTCTTGCTATGAAAGCCAGCAACCCATTTGCTTTCTCATCTGCTTGCTACACTTGTATTCTTCCTTTCAATTGTGTCCAAGACTCTCAGTACATCAACTTTTTTACTCTATTCTCTTTAAAAATGCACAAATCAGTGGGGCATTGAAAAATCTATCATAGAGTCCTACAGTTAAACTCAAGGAAAATGATCTGTTGGCCTAACTAACCATGACAATCCAGCTGCTGAACCAAGCTGGTCCCACTTGTCTGTAGCTGGCTCTTATCCTTGTAAACCTTTTCCTACCCATGTACCTGTCCAACTACCTTGTAAGTTCCCTCAACTGTTCCTGTCTTCACCACTTCCTCTGGCAGCTTGTTCTATAAACACCGTGCCCTTTGTGTGGGAAAAATTGCCCCTTAGGTCCCTCTTTAGTTGTGTGCATCTGAGCCACTGGCAATTTTGTCACATCACCAAAATGTTTACAGCAATATACTGCCAACTTTAGGAAAACAGCACTGCATAGATGGGTATTTGCCCTGTTGGGTTCCTGTAAAATTGATGGCAGTAGAAATTTTCTACCAATCTGGCCATCCTCATATATTAAAAAAATTAAATGCTGCTTTTCTGATTTGGCATGTGTTGAATAATATTTATGACTGTTTTCTCTTCCTTTTTGAGACTCCATTATTTCTGTGCACTTGTTCTGCATGTTTTTTCGATGCTTTGTGATATGCTATAGTAACCTGAGGGGAAGGAATATCTATTTTCCTCACCTTATGGTGCTTAACTCTTACTGTTGACACGTTAAACTTTGCTCCACAAGGCTTCACATTTCCTCTGCTTTAGTTTTTTTAGTTTAGAGATACAGCGTGGAAACAGGCCCTGCGGCCCACTGAGTCCGCACCGACCAGCGATCCCTGCACATTAGCAGTATCCTATACACACACTAGGAACAATTTACACTTGTCCAAAGCCAATTTACCTACATACTTGTATCTCTTTGGAGTGTGGGAGGAAACCGAAGATCTCTGAGAAACCCCGTGTGGTCACGGGGAAACCGTACAAACTCCGTACAGACAGCACCTGTAGTCGGGATCGAACCCGAGTCTCCGGTGCTGCAAGTGCTGTAAGGCAGCAACTCTACCGCTGCGCCACCGTGCCGCCCTTTTCTTTGTTCTCTTTGTCTTCTGCACCCTGGGTATCCTAACTGCAAAGCTGCATGTACAATTAAGCTGACTACAGTATCTAATTTTTCTTTGCTCTAGGACACTCTGATGGACATGAGTATAGATGTCCTTATGAGTCATTCAGGCTACTTTGGGCAATGGAACTCCATTCAAACCCCAGCAAGCCACTGCAACATGATGTTGCACCAGTGACACAAGCATATCACTGTTCCTGGGTACCCTCAGTACATGCCAGTAAAGTATAATTAATTCATTGATTCATACATGCCTACAACGAGAAACAAACAGCCAGCATTTATCCTGAAACATTCCCACGCTAAATACATTACAGTGACCCTGGACCATGTCTTCAATTTGATCTAGGTGTTGGGGAGAGAAGGCAAAGAAAAGAAACTACTTCTTCTTGCTGTAAAGTAGAAGGCCATGGCCTTCACACCAGTCTACTCCATGCTGAGTTCTGCATCCTGTAATAGTTGAGAAACACTCATGCTCGGATGATTCACATACAGCAAAACCACATCTCCTCGAGGAGTAGAAACCTAACCAATAACTGAATGTTATTACACATCAGTGGATTTCAGCAAACCTGTACAAAGTCAGATTGAGGGAAGGCATTTGCCCAAACACTCAACCCATCATGACATTGACCAGTCATGGCACCGACTTGCCAATGAACAGTGAAAGTTCGTGATGAAAGGAGTTCCAAAAATTGGAACAGCGTAAATGACCTCCTGAAAATTCTACCTAGACTCAGATCTTCCACAGAGGGCATGGCAGCCAATAACAGATGCTGAACTTAATAGAGATAGTAGCCACCTTCTCAAGTGGACAATCCATCATTGGACAACAGCTTAATAGTGGACCACATCGTAGACAATGACCCTAGACACACATTTGGTAACCAGCAATCACTGTACACTAGCTCTATTTTATCCCAATTTTGCATCTTGCACATTCTGAGCAATTTGCAGAAGCCAGGTCACCTACAAAACTGCACATCTTTGGAATGTGTGAGGAACCGGAGCACCTAGAGAAAAGCCACGCAGTCACAGGGAGGATGTACAAACACCACACAAACAGGACTCATTGTCAGGATCAAGCCCAGGTCTCTGACTCTGAGGCAGCAACTCTACTGCTACCACCATGCATTCCATTATTATCAAGTTAAATCAAGCTAAGTAGAAAAATTTAAATTGTAATCATTGGGATTGTTTTTTTTATATACATCATACGATGTTGATACAATACGATATTGATCCTTGACAAAATTTAAATGAATTTGATATGATGAAATGACATTTGGAATAACATACCCAATTGCCATAGATGGAATGCCTGAAAGTAAATGGATAGGAAGAACTGCAGATGCTTTTTTATACCGAACATGCGCCAAATGTTGGAATAACTCACCAACTCAGGCAGTATCTCTGTAGAAAAGGAATAGGTGACATTTCGGGTCAGAAGAAGGGTTCTGACCTGAAACGTCACCTCTTTTTCTCCATATATGCTGCCTGACCCGCTGAGTTATTCCAGCATCTTCACATGAAAATAAATGTTTTATCCTTGGTCTGGAAGTATACAAGGGCAGGGAAGTCCCTTCAAATTGGATTTGCTCTCCCATTTAGATTCATTTTCCAGCAGTGCCAATTCACTTTCCAATGTCATCTGATTGAAGCATATGACTGAATAAAATGCTTCCAGTTTTTCCCCTGAGTGTAACTGATTTAATTGTTTTTAAACTCAAAGCAGGAACAAGTTCATCAATCATATACAATAATTCCACAATGCAGATGGATATTAATGCATTTCCATTTTGCTATCATAATTTTAAAGAAATAAAAAATCCCCTTTTTTTTGGTTATTTAATTGTACTCTTTGGAAAAAGTACTGCACTTGGCTTTGAGAGGTGAGTGTGGGTCCAAGCTGAACTGCAACGTGATTAGGGTTAGCAGCAGTAGATGCTCATTGGAAAAAAAAACATACCGGGTCGGGCCCATTGTTATTCTTCACAGAAGTCAACATTAAAGTGATTGAATCTAATCCAAAATGGCTTTCACAGCTGCTGTTCTTATTATTCCTTCATCAATATCAGAAAAGCGAATAACAGACTTGCATGGCATTTCCTTTTATTTAGAAATGTTGGTCATTCACTGCCCAGTAAGACAATCTCTACTTTGTGATCTTCAGTCTGTTTTAAACAACCAGAGATTTGATCTGCAAATTGCAAAGACTGAACTGTGTCCATAATTCAGATGGTGACCAGTAGGTTTGGAGCTGATAGTCTCCGTGTTAATCTGTTGATATCTAATTGCACTTGCATAGGTAATACTTGCAATGCACTTTATACCACATGGTGTTCCTGAAATAATTAATTTCTTAAATTGGATAACACAAAGATGACACGGCTGTGGAGGCCAAGACTTTTGAGACTTTAGCCAAGTTTATTCAGAGTAGGACGTACCTTTAGAAAGGAGATAAGGAGCAACTTCTTTAGTCAGAGGGTGGTGAATCTATGGAATTCATTGCCACAGATGACTGGAGGCCAAGTCATTGGGTAATTTTAAAGTGGAGATTGGCAGGTACTTGATGAGTAAGGATGTCAAAGGTTACGGGGGGGAAAGGCAAGGGAATGGGGTTGAGAGGGAGAGATAAATCAGACATGATTCAATGGCAGAGGAGACACAATGGACCGAATGGCCTAATTCAGCTCCAATGACTTATTAATGTATTGGTACAACCAAATATTAGAGGTGTGGTTGGTGTTTGTTGAGTATGAGCGAGGGTGAAAACTCCCCTTCTCTGCAGCAGAGAAAAATTCTAATGTGTTTCACAATATTGTGGTTGGTATCAGTCAAGCTGTGCCGAACTAATTGTACCGTTCTGTCTTACTCCACCAGAAATGTTAAGTCTTCCTGGTGATGGGCTTCTGGTTGTGTTTTAGAGCCAGAAATATTGTATGAGCCTTTGGAGATTCCTGCTGTGGTTCTTTTTATGAAAGACACGCATAGGAATAAAAAGCACAGCTCGAGTCTCAATAGCAGAACATATTCAGGAGAATCACACGGTTTCCCAAACTTGGGAATAGAAAAGGAAGAAGCAGTTTTAGCTGTTTTCCAATTGTACACAATTGATTAATTGTACAATCTGGTCTGTCTCCTTGAATGGTGCACAAGTGTTATGACCCTTATTCTCAGCAGGTCAGTTCCCAAAGAAATTGGCAGACCCTTCATGTATATAAATATGATTTGCTCCTCAGAGATATGTAACACAAGGATTGACACACTCCATGTGCTTGATCTTGTAAGTTCCATTCATTGATGGAATGTTAGCTTGGCTCTTGCTGTTTATGAATGACACTGCCAAATGAATGGAGATGAAGGTGCCTGGTCACTCTAGAGATGGTGCTTTCTTGCCGTGAATCTATGGGGTAGTCGGTCTTTGGAAACAAACCATTGGTTATCAATTTGAGAGCTGGAGTTTAGAAGATGTGACCATTTTCCTTACATTGATTAATTATATGAAAGCAACTACAATTATGGCAACATAAATATAGAACTACAGATGCTGGTTCACACAAAAGTAAATAAACTGCAAGAGTAGCTCAGTGGGCCAGGCAGCATCTCTGCAGAACATGGATAGGTGACGTTTCGGGTCAGTACTCTTCTTCAGACCGATTGGGTTTATTTGGGGGGGGGGGAGAGAGAGGAGTGGCAGGACAAAATGTGGCAGGTAATGGGTGGACATGGGTGAGGGGGTGGGGGTTGATAGGCAGATAGTTGGATTAAAGGCCAGAAATAAAAACAGAAGGTGTGAGACAGGATGGAAGAGTTGTGAATTGTGAAGCCAGAGGAAGGAATGTGGGAGTATAAGTATGGCACAGAGGAGTAAAGGGAAGAAAGGGACGGTGTGGTAGAGAAAGGGGAGGGGGTTGTTAGAGGTTATTTAAACCTATAGAATTCAATGTTCATACTGTGCAGGAAGGAATTGCAGATGCTGGTTAAAATCGAAGATTGATACAAAATGCTGGAGTAACTGAGCGGGACAGGCAGCATCTCTGGAGAGAATGAATGGGTGACGTTTTGGGTCTCGACCTGAAACGTCACCTATTCCTTCTCTCCAGAGATGCTGCCTGTCCCGCTGAGTTACTCCAACATTATGTGTCTATCTTCAATGTTCATACTGTTGGTTGTAAGGTACCCAAGCAGAATATAAGGTGCTGTTCCTCCAGTTTGCATGTGGCCTCACTCTAGCAATGGAGGAGATCCAGAACAGAAAGTTCAGAATGGGAAGGGGTTGAACTTTTTAGCAACTGGGAGATCCAGTCAGCCTTGGCGGACCGAGTTTAAGTGTTCAGCAAAATGGTCGGCAAGTCTACGCTTGGTCTTGTTTAAACATTGAATTCTGGCAGTTTCTGACTTACGTTTTCTCTCGTGACTGGCATCTAGCCCAGGAATAAGCAAACAGTGGCCTCTGCTTTTTCACAAGTGTCTTGGCAAGAATATGTCTGAATGGAACCCCTCATTCATACTAATCTACCCTACTTGCCAACTCTAATATTCCTTCTGCAGAGCTGAAGTGGTCGACGCTCAGGAATATTCGTAGCTGCCAAGGTCCCTCAGCTGCACAGACACAATGAAATGCAGGGAAGCTTAAAGCATAAGGAGAGCAGTTGAAGTAAGTTTCTCTAATTTGAACTAAAAGCTACTTCAACAAAAACAAACAGGAAATGACCGAATTGAAAGGGACGTTTCCCCAGCAGCACCTGTTTTTTACGTGCACTTGATACCATGGCTCTTTTCCTGGTCTCTGATCACATAATGGGATGTAACTTTGAATCATTGAAAGTCGCAGGCTGTCAAAAGCATTGAATACCCTGTGCATTAAGCAATGATATTGTTCAGGTTTTTCATTATTCTAACTGACCAGCTACCATATGCTTTCTCAGATATCATCATTAGAAATAAGGCTGCTATAGTTGATTTATTCAAGAACATTAATGATGAAAATCTGTAATTTCCAGCTTTGTGTTCATACTAAGTTTCACCTTGTGCCATCAGATACAGAATTTGATAGGGCTGCCTCTGGCTGTTTTCTCACGGGAGCATCTCAAGCCAGGCATTTAGAAGGAAGTTGTGTACAAATGTCTTTACGCGGAAGGTGATAAATCTCTGGAATTCTCCCCCACAGACTGTTGTGGAGCCAAGATCATCAGAAGTACTTAATGCAGAGGCAAAGAAATTATTGTAAGGGAAGTATAGAAAAATATTCAAACACCACTTTTCTACTGATCTTTGAGGAAGAGTGTTTGAAAGTCTCATAACCTCATCTCTGCCTTAAATTGCTGACCTTATCTTTATAAATGGTGACATCCCACCCAATGCATTGTGATGATGCATTTCCAGTTCCTGAATCTCCCATAGGAGGAATTTTCCTCTCCTTGTCTACCTTGGCAAAAATCCTCAGCATCTTATATTTCCATTGTCATCTTTTGTTCTTCTAAACTTCATCAGATACAAGCCAAAGCAGATGACAATCACTCTTTCCAGAAAAGGTTATGCACTGAACATCTAAAGTCCTGTTGCTAACGTATTTAAAAATATTTAAGATAAATTATTGTAGAAACAAAGAACTGCAGATGTTGGTTAATACAGAAAACGACACACTGTGTTGGAGTAACCAGCAGGTCAGGCGGCATCTCTAGAGAACATGTATAGATGATGTTTCTGGACACGACCCTTGATCCAGCGTTACTCCTGCACTTTGTGTCTTATGTTTCAGGTTGTATTGGTCACCTGGGTTCCACTTATTTGATTCTGTTCATTTCCACCTGTTCTTCTCCAATTGAATTGGGTTCCATGAGAAATTTAGAAAGTCCACCATGGAGAACGAGAATAAGAATGATAAAATAAATACGTTTCTGTCAAAATTGCAAAGATTTGCATAACGAAACAGAGTACATATCTTTGGGGGGATCACTGCTATCCAATTTATTTTATGCTGGTATAATTCACATGAATAAATGAATGTGCTTCTGGAAATGCATAAATGTTTTGCATTAATAAATAAGCAGCAAGGAATTTAAAATACTTGTGCAGAAAAATTAAGTGGTTACCGTGTTACCTGTATGAGTTCTTGGGTACTGCACTATTTATGAATTACTGACATTGCATAATATTTGAACTTGTCAAGCAAGACATGGGTTGTATTTTCCAGATGAATAGTCATTGGATCAGGTGCAGCATGACTGACCCTTTCATGTATTTTCCTCAAGGATAAAGAACATCCTTGCAGTCTGCTGCCAGGTAGTTACCTCAAGAATTGCTTCAAGTATTTTAAATCCTATTTTTTCCCCATTTGTTCACCCAGGAAACCTTTGAAAACCTGGGTACAGTTATCCATTGTTCTTGCTGTGAAAGGCAACAATGTCAAATCCAGTTCTGTGTTCCTCCAATAGTTAGTCCGTAAGGTTAGATTGCATGGAGTCCAGGGTAAGATAGACAACTCGATTCAAAATCCACTTGGTATTGAGATTCCGATGGTGGTGGTGGAGAGTATTTTTATCTGATTGGAGGCCTGGGACCATTGGTATACCACAAGGATTGGTGCTGGGCCCTCCATTATTTGTTATCTATATTAATGATATATTTGAAAATGTAGTTAATGTGATTATTAAATTTGTGGGTAACACCAAAATTGGTGGTGAGTGAGTGTTTCCAAGTTTGAAAAAGGATTTGCAATTGGGTCAAAGAATGGCGGACTCATTTAGCTCAGGCAGGTTTGTGATGATGCATTTTGGTTAGTCAAACCAGAGTAAGAATCGCACAATAAATGGTAGGGTCGTGGAGAGTGCTGTGGTAGAGAGAGAATCATCATCATCGTTGAAAACATCAACGGGCATGGTGCCTTACAATGCTATGTACGACAGTGATCACAGCTTCTACTGGTGAGGATGGCCGTTGGCTCGCTAGGAGCTCATCCGCCCTATGACAGGTCTTGTTTTTGGTCCTGTTGGGGGTCCACAGCCCCCTCCTCACCTGGCAAACCAGATGGGGGAGACGGTTTAGTCGCCGACTATCCGACCATGGAGCAGGTAGCACGGAATTACATGGTACCTGTGGCGGGGGGAACTCCCCCCGACCTAACCAGAGAGAGAAAAGGGTACAGATGTACAGTTCCCTGAAATTGGCAACACAAGTAGACTGAGTGTTGAAGACATTTGGCATGTTTCCCTTTATTGGTAAAGCTACTGAGTACAGGAATTGGGACATCGTGCTACTGCTGTACATGACTTTGGTGAGACCACATGTGGAATATTGTGTACAGTTCTGATTTGCACTGCTCTAAGGAAGGGTATTATTAAGCTGGAAAGATTACAGAAAATATTCACTGCGATATTACCAGGACTCTGGCTTGAATTACAAGGAGAGATTGAATAGGCTGGGTCGTTTTTCCCTGGTATGTAGGAGACTGAAGGGTGATCTTATGGAGGCAAACAAAATGTTGAGCATAGGTAAGGTGAATGGTTAGTGTTTTTTCCCCAGGATAGTCAACCTGAAATAGATGACGAAGGTTTAAGGTTTAGAGGGGAAATATTGAAGAGATGTGAGGGGTAAATTTTTCACGTAGCTGGTGGTGCATATATAAAATGAGCTGGCAAAGGAAGCTAAAGAGGTGGGTACAGTGATGAATTTTAAAAGACATTTGGACATGTATATGGATAGGAAAGACGGAGGGATTTGGGCCAAACTGACAAATTCGACTTGCTTAGTTATAAAAGTAGGTTGGCATGGATGAGTTGGGCTGAGGGATCTGTGCTGTATGACTGTGACTAGCTCTCCGACATTATCCAGATGGATAGTGATCAGGAACTTTCCCTATTTTCACCCACCAAACCCTATTCCACCTTTACACACTGAGCAATTAATGACATGAACACAATTATATCTCACTCCAAAAAAGGGAAAAAAGTGTATTCAGATTGGTCCAATATACATGTTGTTGTCTTTTGCTCCGGAACTTCAATATGCAAAATGCATTGTCAGCCACACACACAAATTACTTTCCAGCAGAGAATAATCTGAGGTCACTGAGGCCATTGCAGCATGATGCACCTTGGTCATTGCCATTTTAAATTCTGTCTGTAAGCAAAATACATTGAATAAATGAAGAGGGGGTATTTTGCATTGAAACCAAGCATATATTTTTGGTGTTAGTCTGAAGAAGGGTTTCGGCCCGAAACGTTGCCTATTTCCTTCGCTCCATAGATGCTGCTGCACCCGCTGAGTTTCTCCAGCATTTTTGTGTACCTTCGATTTTCTAGCATCTGCAGTTCCTTCTTTAACACATATATTTCCAATCAATGGAAATAAGTAATGAGGCAAGAAAATTGTTCTAGTCATACAGTGCAGAAGCTCACCCTGTATGAAGACGACTGGAATAAGAAGGATTGACATTGATTTCAAATAACAGGAGCATTGGCCTCAAATTTACTCCGTCAAATTGGCAATTACATTTACAAACTGGGAGGTAGAATCAGAAGATCCCATCACAAATCTGAAATCCCACTGTTTATCTACTGGCATCTCAAACATCTATGCTCTCCTAGTGTCCACTATTACTCTGGGTTTGGGGTTGTTGCTAAAAGGTCAATTGCAGCAACACAAATTATGCTAATTACAACCAACCTAAAACAAAACACCATTGAAAAAAGTGTTAAAGAAGGAACTGCAGATGCTGGAAAATCGAAGGTACACAAAAATGCTGGAGAAACTCAGCGGGTGCAGCAAAATCTATGGAGAGAAGGAAATAGGCAACGTTTCGGGCCGAAACCCTTCCCCCAAAATCCACAAACCTGACTGTCCCGGGAGACCCATTGTCTCTGCCTGTTCGTGCCCCACCGAACTCATCTCCGCCTACCTCGACTCCATCCCATCCCCCTTGGTTAAATCCCTCCCTACCTATGTTCAAGACACCTCAGACACGCTCCGTCGTCTGCGCGCATTCCATTCTCTAGGCCCTCACCCCCTCATCTTCACCATGGACGTCCAGTCATTGTACACCTCCATCCCCCACCAGGATGGTCTCGAAGCCCTCCGGTTTTTTCTCGACCGAAGAAGCAACCTATACCCGGCCACTGACACCCTCCTCCGCCTAGCGGAGCTGGTCCTTACCCTCAATAACTTCTCATTTGACTCCTCCCATTTCCTCCAAATACAAGGCGTAGCTATGGGCACACGCATGGGCCCCAGCTACGCCTGCCTCTTTGTCGGGTACGTAGAACAATCCTTGTTCAATACGTACCTGGGCCCCATCCCCGACCTCTACCTCTGCCACATCGATGACTGTTTTGGTGCCACATCCTGCACCCACACACAACTGAGTGACTTCATCCGCTTCACCACCAACTTCCATCCGGCACTCAAATACACCTGGACCATTTCCGACACTTCCCTACCATTCCTTGACCTCACTATCTCCATCGCAGGTGATAGACTTCATACCGACATCCACTACAAACCTACCGACTCCCATGGCTATCTGGACTACACTTCTTCCCAACCTGCTTCCTGTAAGGACTCCATCCCCCACTCTCAATTCCTCCGTCTACGCCGCATCTGCTCCCAGGATGAGGCGTTCCACACCAGGGCATCCGAAATGTCCTCATTCTTCAGGGAACGGGGGTTCCCCTCCTCCACCATAGATGAGGCTCGCACCAGGGTCTCTGCCATACCCCGCAACACTGTTCTCTCTCCCCATCCCCCCACTCACAACAAGGGCAGAGTCCCCCTAGTCCTCACCTTTCATCCCACCAGCCGTCACATACAACAAGTGATCCTCCGTCAGTTTCGCCACCTCCAACGTGACCCCACCACTCGCCACATCTTCCCATCTCCCCCCATGTCTGCCTTCCGCAAAGACCGCTCCCTCCGTAACTCCCTTGTCAATTCTTCCCTTCCCTCCTGTACCACCCCCTCCCCGGGTACTTTCCCTTGCAACCACAAGAGATGCAACACTTGTCCCTTCACCTCCCCCCTCGATTCCATTCAAGGACCGAAGCAGTCGTTCCAGGTGCGACAGAGGTTCACCTGCATCTCCTCCAACCTCATCTATTGCATCCGCTACTCTAGATGTCAGCTGATCTACATCGGTGAGACCAAGCGGAGGCTTGGCGATCGTTTCCCGAACACCTCCGGTCAGTCCGCAATAACCTACCTGCTCAGCACTTCAACTCCCCCTCCCATTCCGTATCTGACCTCTCTGTCCTGGGTCTCCTCCATGGCCACAGCGAGCAACACTGGAAATTGGAGGAAATGCACCTCGTATTCCGCTTGGGCAGTCTACACCCTGGGGGCATGAACATTGAATTCTCCCAACTCTGCTAGCCCTTGCTGTCCCCTCCCCTTCATCAGCCCTCTGGTTGTCTCCTCCCATCCCCCAGCCCTCGGGCTCCTCCTCCGCCTTTTTTCCTTTTTTTCCTTTCTTCTCCCCACCCCCTATCAGTCTGAAGAAGGGTTTCGGCCCGAAACGTTGCCTATTTCCTTCGCTCCATAGATGCTGCTGCACCCGCTGAGTTTCTCCAGCATTTTTGTGTACCCACCATTGAAAAAATGTTGTTTCTCAACTTCCACAGGATCATTGATCCATTAATAGAATCAAATATGACAACTCTCACCTGAAACATTGAAGCAAATTAACAGAGTTAGAAGTGCAAACAATAGAAGAGCCATTAGCGTTGGACCAGAAAAAAATTGATTGTTCAAGACTTTTTCAAATACACAGCCACATGGATTTTTTTTTCATTTTGCTGACTATCTGTAAAATGCAATTTGTGAAGGAAAGAACTGCAGATGCTGGTTTAAATCGAACGTAGACACAAAATACTGTAGTAACTCTGTAGTAACAAGCAGATTTGTTGCCTGTCCACTGATTTACTCCAGCATTTTGTGTCTACCTGTAAAATGCAATTTGTATGTTGCTACTGTTACGAGCATTTACATACCTCCAAATTGGGATGCAGAGGAACCAAAATTATGTTCTTCAAACACGGTCTGAAATCAGATTTTGAATGGAGCAAACACTGATCACAGGACCTGCTGCAACTTAGAAATTCAAGTATCATTTACACAGCTGCTGCCCATCCGAGGTTTTGCCTTTGCCTTTGCCAGACAACTTCCAAGATGAATATTGTTTGCATGATTTTGAATTATCGGCTGCTCTGTTAGAGCGGACAGAAAATCAATGTATAATGCACCATGCACACTTCATCAATTTAATTTTCACCACACATTTAATCTGATTTGGTATTGGACTTCTCCAATTTCTTATCAAGTTCCTGTTCATTACTCGTATTTCAATTGTAAGGTGGTTTGGTTAAATCATTTTCTCCAATGGCTCATTCTTATTTTTAAACCTTTTGGCAATAGTTCCAATTTTAGTGTGTACAGTAATTGCATTTTATGGCAATGCAGTTCAGCTAATACTAAAGTGTGAGGTTAATTAATGAATAACAAGAACAATAGTTAAACCTGTAAAATGTGAACAAACATAAATAACAATAAAATTATATTTAGTTAGACACAAAATGCTGTAGTAACTCAGCGGGTCAGGCAGCATCTCTGAAGAAAAGGAATAGGTGACGTTTTGGGTCGACCCTTCCTCAGACTGAGAGTCAGGGGAGAGGAAAACTAGAGGTATGATAAGGTACAAAGAACAAATGAATGAAAGGTACGGAAAACAAATCGGAGCCAGCAACGATGATCAAGGAAAGGTGGCGCCCACAATGGTCCATTGTAGGCTGTTGGAAAGGTGATAACGAGGGGATACGAACAGTGAAACTAAACTGGATGACAGTGAAATGAGTAGGTTGACTAGGGTATGGGAGGGATGGAGAGAGAGGGTGCAAGGGTTACTTGAAAATAAAGAAATCAATATTCATACCACTGGGTTCTAAGCTGCCCAAGCGAAATATGAGGTGCTGTTCCTCCAATTTGGGTTTGGCCTCATTGTGACAGTGGAGGAGGCTCAGGACCAGTGATGGAATTGGGGGGGGGGGGGGTACGCAGAGGGATGGCGTTCCCCTACTTTTCAGTTTCCAGTTTCCATCCTGTGCGTGAATTCGCAGCTTTATCCTGCGCTACTTAATCCAGGATAAAGTAGGGGACAGATCTAGTTAAATTTTTTTTTTCATTTCACAGTCACTAAAACAAGTGGTATTGTAACTATGTACTTTACAGAGGTGATCTACACATTTTGTTTGCTACTTGTAGGCTTACATGTATGCAATTTTATATTAAAATATAGCTTAGATCTGTTTGGTCCATTAACTCGCAGGCACTTTTTAAGCGCACATTTTGATTACTTTCCATTCTACCATAGAGATATAAAGTCTATAATAGACTTTATTTGTATTTCTATGATTCTACAGACCTTGGCTGGGAACCTGGGGCTCACCCGGGGGGGGGGGGGGGGGGGGATGAAGAAGCCGTGACCAAAGCAAAGATACTAGAGCGGAGACGGAAGCCGGTTACGGAAATGGTGCTGATGATTACCCATGACCCTACTACGGCTTTGTCGTCGAGTGGACCATCTTGCTCCGTTATGGGATCTTTGGTTTCCAGTCTCCATGAGATGAAGAGTGTGGAGGAAAGAGGCGCTGTAAGGGCAGTCCACGTCTTTCACTAGCTCATTGGAACTTTTCCCAATTCCATAATGATTGTCTAAGAACTTGGCCCTCATCAGACCTGGTTTCCCTCCGCTGTAAACAGAGTTCACCTCCTGGACGCTCAACTCGTAGACCACCCGCTCCTTCCTGAAGCGGATATCAAACAGCTGTAAACTGCTGGCGGGACTGTGGCGGAACGTGAACTCCCAGTTAAAGTAGCGAACGTGGGTGTTTACAACGTGGTATCTTGGTCCACGTGGTCCGAACTGGAGGGGGCCATAGGTTTGAAACTTCTGGTGAGGTCTCAGCGAGGAGTAGTTGGGATCCAAATCCGTCCCTTGGATCTCTCTCGCTCTCACTCGCTCTCTCACCTTCTCGCCTCGGCATTCCCGGAATCATTTGCCGTTTTTCGGGGACGGCTGCATCTGCGGTTCCTTCCTGTTGGAGTGGGGGGGACCCTGGCGGCTCCTGGTCCGTTCCCTCTGCGGGTGCCGCCTGGCCCGCTGAGTTCCTCCAGCACTCTGTGTTTTTTGTTTGGCTCTGGAGTTGAAGGTGGACATGGGGTGGGGGGGGGGGCTGGGGTGGCTCAGAGGGACGGGCGGCGGGTCTGGGGAGTGGGTGGAGTTTCGGGTCGAGACCCTTCTGCAGACAATCACAAGTACTCTCACCGACGAGAGCTCAGTTCAGTCTGAAGAAGGGACTTCTCTCCAAAGTCACTGCGCTGCCTGTCCCGCTGAGTTACTCCAGCTTTATGTCTAACTTCAATTGCAAGAGTTAAATAAAAAACACAGAGTGCTGGAGGAACTCAGCGGGCTAGGCGGCATCTGTGGAGGGAATGGATTAGGAGTTGCTTTGGGCCAGGGTTCTTCATCAATAGGAAGGAACTGTAGATCAAAGATACTAGAGCAGATACTAGTATCTTTGCTGCAGCTCAGGCATGATATTCTTCCGATTTAAATCGTAATTCCGATTTTAATGTTTTCCTATTTTTAATTTTTTGTGCCGATTATTTGGCGGCCAATCAACCGATGTCTCTAAGGGGGTTGCGTCCAATCACCGACCAGATTCCCTTAAAATTCCCATCCAATCAATAAATCGGTCTCATCCCGTCCAATCAGCCGCCGTCTCCAAGGGCATTGTGTCAAATCACATAATGCACTGGTCACTTGGCGGCCAATGAGACACAATCTCCGAGGGGCCTTTTGATCAATCATCGACCTGCTTCCCTCACCGAAGCAGACGATGGCTGCAGCCAACACAGAGAGAGAGAGAGAGAGAGAGAGAGAGAGAGAGAGAGATGCAATAAAGCAGCTATGACATGATTACGTGAAGAACCCCGCCAGTGTGCCTGCGCGTCAATCTTCAAAGCAGCGGTGTGAAATCACAAAAAACAACAACCGAAGTAATATAGTCTCATAATAAAACGAGTAATACAAGAACTTCCATCTGACCTTTATGATAGAGGGTAGGGTCGTGGTGGGCACGTAATCACCTATGTAACTCCTCATAAAATAAAGATCAAACTTCAAACTGGTAAGTTCTCATTTAATCTTACTATTTTACTTCGGAGTCACGTGAGTGACTACGTGAAGATTTTAAAGCTTTGTGATTTCATGCCGTAGATCAATCCTGGCTTCTCACAAACAATCCCGCATTAACAATAGGCCGATGGTAAAAATGTTGAAACATCAACTCATTGGACCACCCGGCGGCTGCGAGGATATGGTCGACGGGGACGTCTTTCGCCCTGGCCGCCGACGTTTCTGCTGCCCTAGTCAAGTGAGACGTAAAAACATCAGTGTTAATACCAACAGCTGTTAAGACTTCTTTTATCCATCTGGAAATAGTCTGTACTGAAACTCTCTTGTGTGGTTTCTTGTGTGTGATCAACAACCCAGTTTCCATATTTCTCAAATTCTTTGTGACCTCCATGTATTGTAACAAATATGTCTTAACACAGAGACAAGGATCATTTGGATATGCTGCTAGCACAATTTTTAAATCCTGTCACACCTGGCCTACTTTGCTTTAGTAGGTCATAGATATAGAATGTAACCTTGTCTACAGTTACTTCCATCCTGTCTATTTGTAATTTTCCAAGTGTTTGTACTCGTTGTGCTGTCATTAATGCCATAAGCATGACTACTTTCATACTGAGCTTGGCCAACAGTAAAGACACACTTGGTAACCATTCACGAAGTAGCTTCAGTACCACACTTACATCACAGATTGTCATGTACCTAGGTTTCGGTGGTTTGGAATTAAAGATTCCTTTCATTAGTCTGGAAACAAGTGGGTGTAACCCAAGTGAGTTTCTTTCTGAATCCAGAACCAAATATGAGGACAATGCACTTCTGGCTGAATTAATTGCACTACAACTCAGACCTTCATCATAATAAAGTTTTGACAGAAATTCTAAACATTTGAAATATCTGCAGTACTTTATTGCACATTCTTTTGTACACAGAACTCTTCCCATTTCTTAATATAAGAAAGGTACTGTTTTTTAAGTGCTCTTCCTCCAGGCTGCCGTAAGCATGTCCACAGTATGCTCAGACAGTCCTCGCCCCCAGAAAAGGCCTTCTTAAAACCTGCAAATCAACAACGATCATATAATGGATGTTGTTCTCCTGTTACAGGGTGCAGCAATAAATTACTCCTTTTTGGGACTTTCATCAACATTTGTGTTGTTAATTCTAATATCAACGGATACCATGGCTGTGTAGGCCAATCTGGTACTACCAATACCCCTGAAGCAGCATCTTGCCTGATTTTAAGTAAACATTGGCTTATGAGGCAGAAAAGTGGAAATATATATGAAAACATACCACCCCAATGTAGCGAGAAAGCATCAATCGCCACTGCTCCTGGATCTGATTCCCATGAGACATATCTCGATAGCTGATGATTCAGTCTAGATGCGAACAAGTCGATGTCTGGCATTCCAAATCTGATTACTATATCATTGAATACCTCTCGATTCAACATCCATTCTTATTATCATGGAACTTTCGTGACCTGGTGTCTGCTATAGTGTTCATTCTACCTGGTAGATAGATAGCTGAAATCCAAATGTTCTTTGCAATACACCAAGACCAAAGTTGATTAGCCATTTTGTCACATGACCCCGACTTGATTCCACCCATATCATTAATATAGGCAACTGCTGTTGTGTTTATCAATTTGAACTTGAACATGCCTTTTAGTTGTGTTAGAACAATAAGCTTGGAGTCCATAGAAACATCCTAAAACTCCAAATAGTTAACTCCCCATGTCTGCAGTAACAATGAATCTTCCTGATTCCATCTGCCTCCGTCTGCTAGGTGCTAAGTCAGTTGCACCCCATCCTAGTGCACTGGCATCAGTTTGTAATATCATGGAAGGTTGTTCAATCAGCACTTTGCTGGAACTGCTTGAGACATGTAGAATCCACCACTGCAGATCAGAAACAGCATTTGTTGTTAGTTGCATGGTTCTATCAAAATGACCAGCATGCATTCTCTGTGCCTGTTCTTTAACTCTCTGCAGCTGTTGATAATGTAATGGTCCGTATTGGACTGCTGGGAATGCTGCTACTATTTTTCCCAGTACTCGAGCCACCTGTCTGATTGAGGGATTTTGCTCGTTTAACAGATTACTGCAATCTTTAATCAACTCCACCCTTTTTTCACTGGGGAAAGTAATTTTCATTTGGACTGAATCAATTGTGAACCCCAAATAATCAATCGAGGTACATGGTGTTAACCTTGATTTCTTTGGCTGAATTAGAAACACCAAACTTTCGAAAGTTGATTTCACAACTGCAACAGATGCTTCTGTTGACTGTTTTTGTCCTTCCTATAATCAGGACATCATCCAAGTATGCCATTAGTACATGCCCCTGGCTTCTCAGCAACCCCAGAATTGGTTTTAACAATTTTGTGAATATTCTGGGAGCGGACGTTAACCCATTAGGCAAAGCTTTGAACTGCCATAACTGGTTCATCCATGTAAATTTAAGATACTCCTATATTCCAAGTAAACAGACACTGAATAATATGTATCTTTTAAATCTATAGTTGCCATATGACATGCTTCTGAAATAAGTTGTTTGGCAGTCACAAATGTCTCCCTTTTAAAATGTTTAAATTAAACAAAAGGATTCAGACTTGTCAAGTCTAGAATAATCCTACACCCTCCATCCTTTTTTGATCGAGGGAATATATTTGACACAAATTGGTGAATTTGGTAGACTGATTCTTCAATAACACCTTTTATATATAGGGTTTGAAACACAGCTTGAACCTCCATCGCTTCTTTTTGTGCAAAGTGGAGAGTTCTGCTAGGAACATGCTGGACAGGCAAATCATAATTTGGATTGAATTCAATTTGAAATCCTTGTATACTATTCAGAATTACCACATCTGAAGTAATCTTCTTGCAATTGTTATAGAAGAGACGTAATCTGCCTCCAACTTTTGGACTTAATCCGGTTAGTATGTTCCCATGAGAACCAGGTCACACTACCTCTTGAGTCATTTGAGTACTCTGAGATCCCTGGATTCTCCCAGAAGCACCCCCACTGGTTCTTGCTCCCGCTGCAGGCCGCCAGCTACGTCCCTGCGTTGATGAGCGACTTGGTCCTGGTCCAGGATCCGTATGACGTCTGAAAGGATACTTCCTCTTCACAGACTTTACAACCATTGATGTTTTCATCAATCCTGTTTTCGCTTCATCTTCCAACTCTTTAATACGTCTCCCGAGATCCTCTCCAAAGAGTAAGTTGGGTAATTGTACATTACTTGGTTTGCAGAGTGCTGCGAATTTTGGATTCATAGTTGGCCATATAGCACCTTTCCTCAGACAATTGATCTCGAAGTGGGTGCTGCATAGCAAACCCCAGTGCTTCCTGATGCAACTCCGTCACCTCTTGGCTTTTATCTGCTATTCTGGCAAAAGCAGTTATTCCAGAACCCAGCAGCTTTAATATTCTCTGCAATTTCAATTCTTTGAGTTCTCATAGTCATACTCAACTCATATTTTCTTGCATTCTCATCCATCTCCTGCTGTTCCAGCTGATGGGAAACCAAGTAATTTATTAAGAAGGCCAATTCTTCTCCTAATGGCTCTCCTGACCCTGACGGGGCAGCGAATCGTACTGCCAGGGGTGGAACATCTGGCAGCTGGCCGTTCATCGCCTTGTACAGCCTCACCGTCAGAGTCGGGGTCTGAAATCTCATGACCCGTGGCACGCTCCTCATCCCTGAGGGTGCATTCTATCAGCCCTGTACCAGGAGCTATTGAGCTGCTTCCGGCAGCTTGGATTTCAGTACACTCTTACCTGAGTGTGCTTCGCTCCAACAGCCTATGTAGCAGGCTTTCCATTTGGGCAATTCGCTTAAAAGCAGTATCTAGACCTGGAGCTTTTTCCATTTCCTGGGACTCCTCCTCCGTGGCCCATTTCGATTTGAACGGCCTTGCGCCCGACAGGCGCTGACTGTGTTTTCACCTGCCCCAGGTCCACAGTCGATATGCTCACCGCTGGCGACTGTACCGGGGTTAGAGGCGGTTGGTCGCTAACCGCAGACTCCCGACTTTCCCGACTCTCTGTCGGCTGAGTCGCTCGCCTCTTCCCCCTGCCCGTTTTTTCCCATGGCGTCTGTGGAAAAAATCCCTGCAGACCCACAGTAAACGGACCTGTAAATACTGAAACAAGTTTTTACTTACCTTGTTGTTAAAAAACTACAAATCCATTAGAGGAGCTCCTCACGTCCGTTTGCGTCAAGGCGTCTGACGTAATGACGCGCAGGCGCACTGGCAGGGTTCTTCACGTAGTCACTCACGTGACTCCGAAGTAAAATACACAATAAACTATAATATAAATACACAATAAACAAGTTATGTATTCTTGTACTCTTACATGGGTATGACCGCACATAAAAACATACCCCCCTCCCCTTCCTTCCCAACCTCAGCCTCACGGACCTTAGAGTACCCCTAGTTCCTAAAACCATTTCCATCGCTGCTCAGGACAGAATGGGAAGGGGAGTTAAAATATTTGGCAAACGGGAGATCGCATACACCAAGGCGGACTGAGTAATGCTGTTCTACGAAAATTATATTTATTGTACACTGATTCTGAAGGCGAAAGCTTGAACATGTTTTATTCATTTGACTTCAAATATGTTGTGTAATTAGAGTCTGTATATTGCATAAAGGCACAATGTGAGTGTCTTGTACCTTCATGGTTAAGATACAAACGTAGGATACGGTTTGTTCCAACGTGCCAAGGGAAGACTATTTAACAGAATTCTAGGTCCTGCCTGAGAATTTTTTTTAAGACAAAGCTATCTTCTGGCATTTAAAAAGGAGAACATGCTGGTTTATATTTTTTTTAAAGACACACGGTGCTGGATTAACAGCAGGTCGGGCAGCATCTCTGGAGAACATGAATAGGTGATGTATAGGGACAGAAGAAAGGTCCTGACATGAAACATCGCCTATCCATGTTCTCCAGAGATGCAGCTTCGCCCACTGAGACGAAACTTCAAATCAGCTGTAGTTTCACATTGACTGATCAAAGCCCCATTATCTTATCTTATCTATCTATCTATATACTTTTAAAACTCTCTGGCTGTCGTCCGTCTGTACGTCCGACGGCCTGCTTGACTTTGCCGCGCGGCCTTTGATACGGCCCCTGGCCCACGCGGCGCGCGGAAAGGCCACGTTTTTCGCCATTTCCAAAGAGATGACATTTATCTTTACGAATAGCCACTCCTGATTAAATTCTGTCCTGTTTATGTACACGTTTTTTAATAAAATCCATCCCCCCCCCAACCCCAATGTGATTTTTCCGATTGTCTCCGATTTTCTCCGAAAACGACGCCATCTTTTTTCCCCGATTTCTCGAAAACGACGCCATCTTTTTTCGCCGATTTCCTCCGATTTTTTCCGAAAACGACACCATCTTTTTTTCAGCACATTTTCACCCGGGGTCTGAAGCACGTTCGGAAACAACACCCCGGGGTGTCAAGCACTTTCGGGGACCAGACCCAACGGGTCTGCACTTGGTCTAGTATACTTTTAAAACTCTCTGGCTGTCGTCCGTCTGTACGTCCGACGGCCTACTTGACTTTGCCGCGCGGCCTTTGATACGGCCCCTGGCCCACACGGCGCGCGGAAAGGCCCACGTTTTTCGCCATTTCCAAAGAGATGACATTTATCTTTACGAATAGCCACTCCTGATTAAATTCGGTCCTGTTTATGTACACATTTTTTAATAAAATCCATCCCCCCCCAACCCCAATGTGATTTTCTCCGATTGTCTCCGATTTTCTCCGAAAACGACGCCATCTTTTTTTCCCCGATTTTCTCCGAAAACGACGCCATCTTTTTTTCGCCGATTTTCTCAGATTTTTTCCGAAAATGACGCCATCTTTTTTTCAGCACATTTTCACCCCGGGGTCTGAAGCACGTTCGGAACAACACCCCGGGGTGTCAAGCACTTTCGGGGACCAGACCCAACGGGTCTGCACTTGGTCTAGTATACTTTTAAAACTCTCTGGCTGTCGTCCGTCTGTACGTCCGACGGTCTGCTTGACTTTGCCGCGCGGCCTTTGATACGGCCCCTGGCCCACGCGGCGCGCGGAAAGGCCCACGTTTTTCGCCATTTCCAAAGAGATAACATTTATCTTTACGAATAGCCACTCCTGATTAAATTCGGTCCTGTTTATGTACACGTTTTTTAATAAAATCCATCCCCCCCCAACCCCAATGTGATTTTCTCCGATTGTCTCCGATTTTCTCCGAAAACGACGCCATCTTTTTTTCGCCGATTTTCTCCGAAAACGACGCCATCTTTTTTTCGCCGATTTTTTCCGAAAACTACGCCATCTTTTTTTCAGCACATTTTTCACCCCGGGGTCTGAAGCACGTTCGGGAACAACACCCCGGGGTGTCAAGCACTTTCGGGGACCAGACCCAACGGGTCTGCACTTGGTCTAGTATACTTTTAAAACTCTCTGGCTGTCGTCCGTCTGTACGTCCGACGGCCTGCTTGACTTTGCCGCGCGGCCTTTGATACGGCCCCTGGCCCACACGGCGCGCGGAAAGGCCCAAGTTTTTCGCCATTTCCAAAGAGATGACATTTATCTTTACGAATAGCCACTCCTGATTAAATTCGGTCCTGTTTATGTACACGTTTTTTAATAAAATCCATCCCCCCCCCCCACCCCCATCTCCGATTTTCTCCGATTTTTCCGAAACCGACGCCATCTTTATTTCCCCGATTTTCTCCGAAAACGACGCCATCTTTTTTTCGCCGATTTTCTCCGATTTTTTCCGAAAACGACGCCATCTTTTTTTCATCACATTTTCACCCCGGGGTCTGAAGCACGTTCGGGAACAACACCCCGGGGTGTCAAGCACTTTCGGGGACCAGACCCAACGGGTCTGCACTTGGTCTAGTATACTTATAAAACTCTGATCTTGGATGTGGATGTATTTGTGTGTGGATTTGTGTGTTTATTTATTTATTTGTCTGTGATTCACATCTCCTCGAAAACACGACACGCTAACGGTGAAATTTTTACATATTCTTATAGAGATTTACCTCATGATCTCAAAACTCGCCTCATCTGAAAATCTGATTCATTATTTCTTGAGTTATTTCTTAAAATTGTTCACAAATCTGATTTTTTTTAAAGCTAATGAGCTGATGATGTCACAATGGCTCTGCTCCTCGCGGTCCGCAGCGCACAGTTTTAAACGCGTAGTCTGCTGGGCACTGTTTTCCACATGCTGCGAGTTACGTCACCCCCACCCCCCCCCCACCCCCCCCCCCCGGACTCGCAGTTGACTCGCACTCGGCCGGCCGCCCCGCCCGCAGCTCAGCCACCCGCCCCCCCCCCAGGGCTCTGGATTGAAGCCGCTGAACACGCAGTAATTTGGTTGAGCTTCCAAGGGCTTCAGAGATCCCGAGCACTCCCGATGCCCGCCGCCCGCTCGCAGTCAGCCCCGCCCGCTCAGTGTCCGCGCCCCCTGCTTGCCGAGTTCAATTCCGCCCTGTCCCTCTCTTTCCCCCCTCCTCTCCCCCCTTCCTCTCCCCCCCTCCTCCTCCTCTCCTCCCACTCCCCCTCTCCCGCTCCCTCACCCCCCACCCACCTCCTCCACCCTCTCCCCTTCCCCCCCCTCTCCCCCTCTCCCCCCTCTTCCTCCCCCCTCTCTCCCTCCACCCCTCCCTCATATTTTGCTTGGGTAGCTTACAACCCAGCAGTATGAACGTTGAATTCTCTAATTTTAAGCAACTTCGACCTACACTCCTCTTCCCCTTCCCTTCCCCCTCCTCCCTTGTCCCCTTCCTCCACCCTAGTTGTTTAATTCATTCCACAGTTCAGCACAATGTATCCCTCTTAAGATCACAATTTCCCTAGCTAACAATGAGTCCATCAGGGCACCACCCTGCCTGAGGTCATTTGTGACCAGCCTGATTGGTCTTTGTCTTATCTCACTTCCAGCTCCTCGCTACCATCCATACCACCCCTAATTTCAGTCTGAAGAAGAGTCCCAACCTGAAATGTCACCCATCATTTTTTCTCCAGAGATGCTGCCTGACGTTTTGAGTTAATCCAGCACTTTGTGTCTATCTTTGGTATCAACCAGCATCTGCAGTTCTTTGTTTCTACTCTCCTCCCCCTGTCTATTTAGTTTAGTAAAAGAATTGAAAGTGTTGGTCATGCTGATTAATCCATGAGTTGCTTCTTGGAGCTTTCTTTGAACAATCTGTTACCTGAAAATGCAGCACCAATGAGAATGAATCATAGCCCTAACATTGAAGCCAGCAGTGACTTTAGCTACATTGTCTTTCTGCTGCAAATTTCTGGCTACAGGAATCTTGTGCAGATGGTAAAGCTTTGTCCTGCTGACTTTGGAGCAAGCAGAGGCAATATCCTTCAGCACTGGCACAGGCCAAATGGCCTGCAGTTGTCTGGTCTTTTTAATTGTCGCTTTTCATCTTGTCTTGCCTCAATTATGACGTTCTTTAAAACGTGAATTAAGCTAGAGGATCAAAGGAAAAAGTCCTTGTATTTTTTAATGAGATAAACTATTGGAATAAAGCTTAGCATAGCCAAAATAGTTCTAGACTAAAGATTAGCTTTGTTTATTGTTACGTACATTGAAAAGCTTTTGTTGCGTGCTAACATAAAATGGAACAAACAAGGATTTGAAAAAGGATGGGTGACGTTTCGGGGTGGGACCCTTCTTCAGAAGACGAGGACAAATACTTCAGTCTGAAGAATGGTCCCAACCTGAAATGTCACCCATTCTTTCTCTCCAGAGATGCTGCCAGATGTGCTGAGTTATTCCAGCACTTTGTGTCTATCTTTGGTATAAACCAACATCTGCAGTTTGTTGATTCTACAAGGGGTTGAAAAGCCAGTTTGACAATCCATTTGCACATTTGAGTTTAATTTATTGTCATGTGTACCGAGGTACAGTGAAAAGCTTTTGTTGCATGCTAACCAGTCCATTTGCACGTGGATTTTTCCAGAGCAAATATGCTGCAAATGCTATTAGTCCATTCATGTATTTATGGATCAAATCTGGGGCAAGCACTTTGCCTCAATATCTGGAGTACAGAAGCTCAGAAATAAACATCTAACCTGCGGCTTTATAAGTGGAACTTGCAGAAGTGACCAAAAGCACTTAAGTTTTTTACACTCAATCAAACTCGATACTTGACAGTCCTTTATCACATCACTGAATAGTGCTGGTGAAAGTGAATTACTTAACTGCAAGATGGTTTCTCTAAGAAACCACCCCACTAAGAGGAACACCCACAACAAATATTCCTGACTTATTTTTCTTTTGGAATGTGGGGGAAATTGCCATAGCATAATAATAAAAATTCAGAATCTAGCAATTGGTTAAAAGCAACAAGGTTGGAAATGTAGGGGGTTTACTTAAATAACATCAGTTGGAGTAATTGCAGCAGAATTGCTGTTGAAATTAAAGTGGAATGTGTAGAGCCATAGTGGAAATTGTGTGCCTCAGCCAGCTGATGGAGGTCATAGTTCAGTTGACTGTGCGTGTGATAAAAAACAATGAACGTGAAAGGAGATTTAATATTTAGGCCATATGGTACCAGGATTTAGGCTGATCGGAATGAAACTTAATATCCATTTGGTTCAGTGGTCCAAAGTTATAAACCTGCTGGAAGAGATTTCCTTCATACCAAGATGCTTGTATTACTGACATAAAAATGAAGCAGCCATCATAAAAATGAAGTGATTATTTGCTGTGACGGCAGATTGTAATGTAAATAAAGCATGTTTGAATATTTGTGCCATTTTCTGCAGTGTAACACTGTTTTGACACTTTGTATCTTGTGATACTTTAACCAACCCATAACGACTGTTAAAAGAATAGCACTTTAACTCAAATCCAGACTGCCGTTGCCACATGTCCCCTGGAAATGTAATATTGCTGTTCTAAAATAGAGCATGAATGAGTTCACATAACATTTTTTCCTTGTGCACTTGTTGTGTAATTCATTGCCTGGGTGTCTTTGTGTTTAGGCCTGTTGTTCCTGATAGAACCTAAAGGCCCTGTCCCACTGTACGAGTTCATTCAAGTGCTCTCCCGAGTTTAAAAAAAAAAATCTAACTTGTAGTAAGCACATAGAATGAATGTAGCGGGTACGTCGGAGCTCGGGGACGTCTCTTAGTCGCTTGTAACGCTAACGGCAGGTACTCGGGAAACGCGGTAAGCTCGGGAAGACTCGTGAAGATTTTTCAACATGTTGAAAAATGTCCACGAGAGCTCCGAGTATCGGCGAGCGGCCATTACCGTAAATCTCCGAGTTTGAATCAGGGCAAACTCGGGAGAACTCTTTGAATGAACTCGTACAGTGGGACAGGGCTTTTAAGCAGTATAGCACAAGAACAGGCCTAATCTGCTCACAATGTCTGTGCCTGCCATGATGCCAAGACCACTACTTTTCCAGCTGCACGTAGCCCATATCCCTCCATTCCCTGATTATATAAATGCTTATGCAAAAGACTTTTTAATGCCACTAATCTGCTCCAACCACCCTCTAATTCAGATGCAACACATCCCTCTTGCGCAGGCCTTATCTGCCCCAAAAGAGATCCTAGTGGGCCAAAAGTCTAAATCCCTCTCTCCTGCACCAACTGCATAGACTCAAAGTCTGAAGATGGGTCCTGACCCGAAATGTAACCCATCCTTTTTCTCCAGAGATGCTGCCTGACCTGTGAGTTACTCCAGCACTTTGTGTCTATCTTTAGTATAAACTAGCATCTGCAGTTCCTTGTTTCTACATTCTGAACTTGTCACCTCTTTCACGCCACATTCCCGAATGTGATATCTCATCTCTTGTTCTTAACTCCTGACTCAATCAATTATTTTGTCCTGTAATGCTCTTCTACACTACTAAGATTTTGTGCAACAACTTTGCACCATTCTGCTGGTTTGCACTTGTTTCGCTTGTTGTTGCATTCATAATTGCTCCATGTATTTTGTTTATTCTGTGAGCTTCAATTGAGCAAGGAATTTGATTGCACCCTTGTGTATATGACAAACTAAACTAATCCAATATCATTTATGAAGCTACTTTAAAAATATATCTATCCTTAAGCTGAATTCTATTAAAATTTCTGGACGATGTACTTTGACAAAAGCTTATTTTGAGGATTACGTATACACATGTACTCTCATTCTCTCTTGAAATGTGTACATTTCTGGCAAGGCTGACATTTAATATCCATAAGTTGCCTTGGAGAGGGTGATGATGATTTTCCAACTTCAACCATTGCAATCAGTCTGCTGAAGGTCCACCCACAGCGATGTTGGAAGAGACTTATAAAATACTGACCCCGCGACAATGGATTTTTGATACATCTTTAAATCAGAATGGTGTGTGGCTTAGAAGGGAATATTCAACTGATGATGCCCCAATGCCTTAACAGCTCTTCTAGACAACTGTGCTCATTGGTTTGTGAGGTGTTCATGCGACTAGAAAGTGCCATTGGTGGAGGGGAGTGATTGTGGTCGACAAAAATGCTGGAGAAACACAGCGGGTGAGGCAGCATCTATGGAGAGAAGGAATAGGCGACGTTTCGGGTCGAGACCCTTCTTCAGACTATGTGGTAATCAGGCAGGATTGATTTTTTCTGGGCAAGTGAAGAGTGTGCCATTAGATTCCAGCCAAATGTTTTGTAGATAGTGGATTTGTGAATAGTTAAGTATAACAATGAGTACAATGAAGCTTGCTCGGACTCCAGTTTCTGGATCAGTTCAGTAAACTCTTTCCTTTGGTTAAAGTTACATTGGAGAGTGATACAGTGCAAGATTACCTCAAAATGTGACTGAACTGGTGAGACCTTTTTTTTGGTGCATCCTCCCTCATGGAACTGTAGTCGTAATTTTTTACCAAATAGTTCTAGATGACGACCATGTACTGCCCTAAACTAGAGAAGAGAAATATTCTCAGGGTTAGTTAAAATTAGTTTTTCATGCCAGATGACTGATATATAGAGAGGTATCATTCTGTTGAATTACCAGTACTAATCTTGCCACTGCAGCGGTTGTAGTGAGCAGAGCCCAGCATATTATCACCAGAAGGGTAAATAAGAGCAAGGGGCACTTGAGTTGATCAAAATGTGTGGGAAAGAACTACAGGCGCTGGTTTAAATCGAAGATAGACACAAAAAGTGTCTCAACCCGAAACGTCACCCATTCCTTCTCTCCAGAGATGCTGCCTGTCCCGCTGAGTTACTGCAGCTTTTTGTGTCTATCTTTGAGTTGATCAAATCTCCTCCTGGCAGTTCCGCCAGACTGCCGTTGGCAGAGGCCACGTCAAAGATCACCGCCCAGGTATCACCGACACCACATGGTCTCTGTTGATGCCAAATAAATTGGAGAATGCAAAGCTTTCTTAGAATTTCTGACATAAACAAACTAAATTCAAGAGAAAATTGGTAGTTAGTCAAGGTACTGCAGGGTACAATGGCATTTCTTAATTGGAATATGAAGGCAGTGAATTTTTTTTAATCGACCTAAGAATTCCAAATCCACATGCAGCAAATGTCTGCCAAAGGCAGTACAGCCGCCCCTCCTCTTTCCATCCATCCGACCCTCGCCTTACATTAAATCTGCAGATGCAATGTACAACAGAATCAGACACAATAAAATAACAGTTGTGGAAAGAATATCTTTGAGCTGAACAGTATGAAAGGAATAAGCCATTGTTTCAATTGTTTGTTAAGCTTGCTTCTCTATCTCTTTGATATTGTTTAAGCACACACATTGAGCCACTTCTATTTCCTTCTGCGATTCTTCCCTTCAAAGGGATCATCCGGTGGCTGACAGATTTGAATTGACTTTCTTTCCCTGTGAGGCTCCTCAGGGAAATGTAATCCAGGTCCAGGACCGTTATTCCGGAACCCTTGGTTCCAGAGCCAAGATACGGCCTCGGAAACCAGCTATGGGAACGGATCTGCTGCCTCTGGCCAGGCCGAAGTTGCAGAGCCCCGGTCGCAGTGGGCATTTTCAGGGGCACTTCCTGAGGGGGGGGGGGGGGAATTACTCGTAATTCTGTCCGGATTAAAGGAAGTGCTGGACCACCTGTTGCTGGAAAATAGGTGGTGGACTTGTACGTACATTTGGCTGAATGTTCCCCTTTATTTCATCCCTCTTACACCCAACAACGTTTCTCGGAGCACCATTTGCATAGAGCATAGTGGTTCAAGCTAGTTCCCAGTAGCCCTAGTACTACAGAACCAAATAGCACATATTGGGGCACATCGGATTGATTGTCATATGCACAAGTATGGTGCGGTAGAGTTACAATGAAAATCTTGCTTTCAGAGGGAACCACTTGAGATCGATGGTATCAGAGCATCGCTTGGTTCAGATTCAAAATGTGAATGGATGATGTTTAGACCCATTCAGATATTATGGACAAACAGTCGATCTCTTGTCTTCTCTTTTATATTCTTTCTCTTGTCTATTATTGACCATAAAGGACACAAAAGCTGACAAACTATACAATGTGGGTCACTCTCCCAAAGGGAAATTATTTGTTCTGTCACTGATATGTCACCTGCAAATATTACAACAGAAGGCCTCGGGAGAAAAGATGTGAGGCTGTGGAGAACATTCCAATGTGCAGAAGCATGAGCCCTTTAATTAAAAATTGTGTGTCTCCTGATGCTTAAACTACAAGTGGGACCCCCTTAAAACTTTTAGCGTGCAACAGTAGCAAAACATTGACAATGCTGAGAATCTGACATTAAAAAGAAATAAAAACAGAAACTGGTGGAATAATCAGCAGATTAGGGAACATTGGGTTTAGGTCAAGATCTGAGCAGGAACCAGTCATCTGTAAAAACTCTGCTAAATATTATTGTCATATGCCTTGGATTGGAGGGCATTAACAAGGCTCTGAGTCATTGGTTCAAGCTACATACCAGAGACATGAGTGCGTTTACATGGCTGACCTTTCAATACAGAACCAAAACCAAAGATGTAATCTTTTGGCTGAGATACTAAACTGAGTATATCCTGCCATGCAGCTATCCAAAGAAGGTATAGTTAGTCCAGGTGTCGTAGCCAGCAATGATCTTTAACCTGCATTATCAGAGCACATTATCTTGTCATGGCTATTTTCTGGGTACAAGCTGATTTTACTGCACTGATTGCATTACAAAAATAATTAGAAATCAAATATAATTCATTGGTAATAGTGTTTCAGAATGTTATGTGGATGTAAAAGACCACATATTATGTTTTCTTTTTCACCATACTGGTGCCACTTGGTTAAGATAGTATATCTTAAATATTTTAACACACTGATATTTGAAATAATAAGCCAGCATTTGCTGTCCCTAATAACTGAATGTAACCGAATTGTCTGCTGCCCTTCAGGACATTTTCTGCTGAACTCCCCTGTCTCTACTGCTGTTACACATCTCCCATATACTGATCAGAGGTTCCATGCAGACCAGTTTAGTTCAGGGATACAGCATGGAAACAGGACTTTCGTTCTTTATCTCTGTTGCAGTCTTCCAGCAGGATGGATTTGTGAAATTATGGGCTTTTCTAAAAACAACTGCTGGAATTTTAATCTTCCAAATATGAAAGTGATGATAATGACAAACCTTATCAGGAAGGCACTGAAATCTGGAGGGGTTCCGACTCGAGCCGTCCTTTTACTCCATAGATACTGCCTGACCCGCTGAGTTACTCCAGCACTTTGTGTCGAACCTAAGCGAAACGTTAATATCTGTTGCAATCATACAAAATACATTGATGCTCACAAATGAACTGGGGTTAACAACCTTTCATTCCCGCGAAGGACTGTAACACCGATACAAATTAATCCTGAGGCCTCAACATTTATCACTGCCAGGAAATTGGATTTGGAACCAGCAGCTACTGTCTGAAGACTGAGCTACAGAATTGTGTGCCAAAAAAATCCTAACCTGTTGTTGTTGATTTAGCATTTGAAGCTTTGATGTATGAATGTGCCTTTTTTTAAACAAAAGCCAGTACAGGAATCTCCAAATGGATGTGATTTCCTCTGAATTTGTGAAATAACAATCTCATTGCAATTTAAAAAAAAACAAGTTTGTTTCATGTTGTATTAACTGCAGGGTACAATGGCATTTCTTAATTGGAATATGAAGGAAGTGAATTTTTTTTAATCGACCTAAGAATTCCAAATCCACATGCAGCAAAAGTCTGCCAAAGGCAGTACAGCCGCCCCTCCTCTTTCCATCCATCCGACCTTCTCCTTACATTAAATCTGCAGCCGCATTGTACAACAGAATCAGACACAATAAAATAACAGTTGTGGAAAGAATATCTTTGAGCTGAACAGTATGAAAGGAATAAGCCATTGTTTCAATTGTTTGTTAAGCTTGCCTCTCTATCTCTTTGATATTGTTTAAGCACACACATTGAGCCACTTCTATTTCCTTCTGCGATTCTTCCCTTCCAAGGGATCATCCCGGTGGCTGACAGATTTTAATTGACTTTCTTTCCCTGTGAGATCCACAGGGAAATGTAATCCAGGTCCAGGACAGTTATTCTGGAACCCTTGGTTCCAGAGCCTTTCTGGTTTATCCATTTTACTGGACCAACAGGGGTCACGACCTCCGAGAATAGACGAACAGTAACAGTACAGGAACAGTCCGCCTAGGTTGCTGAGGAGCCAAGATACCAGCCCACAAAATCGGCCTCGGAAGCCAGCTATGGGAACGGATCTGCTGCCCCCAGCCGGGCCGAAGTTCCAGAGCCCCGACCGCAGTGAGCATTTTCAGGGGGACTTCCTGAGGGCGGGGGGAGGATTTCAAGTGCATTCTCGTAATTTTGTCCGGATTAAAGGAGGTGCTGGACCACGTGTTGCTGGAAAATATTTGGTGGACTTGTACGTACGTTTGGTTGAATGTCCCCCTTTGCTTCATCCCTCCTACACCCAACAACTTTTCTAGGAGATCCCATATGCAAAGAGCATAGTGGTTCAAGCTAGTTCCCAGTAGCCCTAGAACTACAGAACCAAATAGCACATATTTGGATACAAGATGTATTTATTGTCATATGCACAGGTATGCTGCCGTAGAGTCACAATGAAAATCTTGCTTTCAGCAGCATCACCAGCACACAGATCAGACAACATACAAAATGTAAATCAAACATAGATTACACAAGCCTTGGGTTGCCCTGCACAAGGGTCAGGAACAGACACTTTCCCACAACTATCAGGTTCTAATCCTACCATGGCAACGGAACATGATGGTCCAACTCTTGCACAACCATGAACCTTTTTTTTCCTAATTGTGGCTGTTCCTGACCCTGGTGCAGGGCGACCCAAGGCTTCTGTATCTCCTGCTCTCCAGTAGCAGTGAAAAGAAAGTATGGCCTGGATGTCACTGTCTTGAGGCAACAGTTGAATCTCTTAAAAAATGGAGAGGTTTTGCCGCACCTTCTTTGTGACCACATCAACATGCTGGGCCCAGGACAGGTCATCCAAGATGTTATCGCACAGGAATTTGAAGCTACTAACATTCTCCACCGCTGACCCAACAATGAAAACTAACATGTGGTTCCCTGACTTCTACCCCTTTCTGAAGTCAACAATAAGTTCCTTTGTTTTGCTGATGTTGAGCGAGATGTTGCAGCATCCCTCAACCAGCTCTTAATCATCACTCACGATTCAGCCAACAACAGTGGTGTCGTCGGTAAATTTATAGTTGGCATTGGACCTAAGCTTAGCCGCACAACCATGGATGTAAAGCGAGCAGAGCAGGAAACTAAGGATGCAGCCCTGAGGTGCACCTACTTTGATGGTCATGAGGAGATGACATTGTTACTGATCCTTGTTGACTGAGGTCTGCCCATGAGGAAGTCAATGATCCAGTTGCAAAGGCAGGTACATGTATGGTTTGGGAACAGCTCCATCCAAGACCACAAGAAATTGCCGAGAATTGTGGACGCAGCCCAGACCATCACACAAACCAAAGGTAGACAAAAATGCTGGCGAAACTCAGCGGGTGAGGCAGTTTCTATGGAGCGAAGGAATAGGTGACGTTTCGCCAGCATTTGTGTCTACCTTCGATTTTTCCAGCATCTGCAGTTCTTTCTTAAACATAGCACAAACCAACCTGCCTTAGATTGGCCCCATTTACTCCTCACTTGCCTCGGCAAGGCCACCAGCATAATCAAGGATGAGTATGACTGGTCACTCCCTTTTCTCCCATCTCCCATCAGGCAAGGGGTATAGAAGTGTGAAACGTACACCTCCAGGTTCAGGGGCAGCTGTTATCAAGCAACTGAACCATTCTATCAACACCAAGTGAGCAGTCATGAGCTGCTATCTCCCTCATTGGAGACCCTCAGACTATCTTTAATCGAACTTTACTGGACTTTACCTGGTCAGCACGTACCAAAAGCTTTTCACTGTACCTTGGTACACATGACAATAAACTAAACTAAGAATGAAGAGCGGGTGCAATACCATCTGCTGTTGGTCTTTTGTGGTGAATTTGGCAACTCCAAGTAGGGACCCAAAAAATCAAGGAAGTGAACATTTTCATTGGCGTAGATGAACAAGCCCTTGTTACAGCTCCAACACACAATCTTGGGGCAGGGTGAAAGCACCTTGTGCTTCACAGACGGGGCTGTAGATTCAAGTGTGGCTCAATTGCAAAGTGCGCTCAGCCGAATGAAACTTTGATTCTTTTAATCCCAAGGATGCCAAGATAAGCAAAAATCCATACTCTAACCACATTGCAATGGTCATGCAGAACAGGAGAACAAAACTGTTTTTTGGACTGCGTTCTGATACTCAGAAAATTGAGTTTTAATTATTAGCACTATAAAAGCTGCAACATTATGTGCATTAGGAGTATATAAAATCCTCACCATATGCCCACTCAAAACTTCAGGCATGTCTTACCCCTCCTGGGGATGTCTATGGTTCCCATATTGGACTGAACAGCCTTTTAGTTCCCACAAAAGCAGAATTGGAATCAAGTCCTCTTCGATCCAGGGGGACTGAAGCAGAAGAGGCTGCTGCTGCTGAAGGCAAACTTGATTCTTTTTAAAAAATCAGATAACAATAGACTTAGATCGTGTATCTTTACCTCATGAATATCAGCTGTTGTCTTCCCTAAATCTGTCATTGATTAGGTTTGTGGTGACTTTGTTCTCTTGGCAGTGTACTTTTCGAAATCCCATTTCAGTGTATTGTACAAACACAAGCCGTAGATATTGGTGCTTTAGTTATACGGCAGTGTGATGGCTGCATTATGTGCACTCGCCGTCTCCTACATCAGAGTGTTTAAACAAGTTAGTGCTCTCAAGCCACACATAATTCAACACCAAAAATATTACTGTGCGGTGGCTGAACCATTTTTAATGAATTGCCTATAAAATGGCAATACTTTTCAACCTCTGTCAGCGTTGTAAACAACATCAGTCAGGCAAGACTGTGACACTTGCACGTTCCTCAGACCCGTTCAACTCCCACGTTATTTCACGGGATAGACGGTTAATTTACTTTCTATTTTAAGATTTTTTTCTATTGTTGCCTAAAGTATTACGTTTTGTGAAGAAAAATGACGGTACCACATTGGTTATAAGAAAGTAAATTGATTGAAGGTTGGAATTTATTGCAAACCTGACACAAGAAATGTTATAAAGTGCTGGCTACGAACCAATTTGTTGACGTAACAACCTTCCCAGAAGAATTGGTGACTGGAAAATGCACCTTTTACTTCAAATCCAATTGCAGAGCCACAACTACCTTGATCTCAGTGTGGGCTCCTATATATTGGCGAGACCAAGTGCAGACAGGACGGTTGTTTCGCTGAACATGTTTGCCCAGTCCACCTTGGTCTACGTCATATCCCAGTTGCCAAACATTTTAACTCCCCTTTCCATTCCCATACTGACGTTTCAAGAATGAGGCTAAACACAAGTTCGAGGAACAGCACCTTGTATTTTGTTTGGGCAGCTTACTTCCCAGCCGTATGAATGTTGATTTCTCTAATTTCAAGTAACTCTTGGATTCTCTCTCTCTCCATCCCTCCCCCACCCAAGTCATCCTGCTAGGGTGGGGGAGGGATGGAGAGAGAGAGAGAGAGAGAATGCAAGGGTTACTTGAAATTAGAGAAATCAATTGTGGGGTTCACCTTTCCTTGGTCATCGGTGCTGGCTCTGATTTGTTCTGTACCTCTTCATACCTCTAGCTTCCCTCTCCCCTAACTCTCAGTCTGAAGAAGGGTCTCAACCCAAAATGTCACTTGTTTGTTTTCGCCAGAGATGCTGCCTGACCCTTGGGTTACTCCAGCATTTTGTGTCTACCACTTTGAATATATTTCTTTTTTGGCAAAATTCCAGACTGTAGCAAAAAGCAGGGCATCCAGTTCAGACGTGACCGCGTAGTCAGGACTCGAAGCAATAAACCCAGCTGCGCCAGTGGGAGGCAGCCAGAGTTGTGTTTCTTGTTCTGAATACATTTTATTCAAATTTAAGGTGGATTTTTCAGCTTGTAGCCAGTCTCTGTGCCATCCTTCAGAGTAGGAGAAGGCGTCTGGATGAGTTACTGTAAACTGATGGAGCTGCAACGCTTAGGAAAACTTGCTGGTTGCCAGCTGGCTAGTCGGAGACATAATCTTTTGATAATACACAGCTGTTTTGTTCCTGTGGTATAAAATATTCCTTTTTTTTTACGCAAGTGAAGAGTGCAGTAATAGTACACTGGGAATTGTAAGCGGCAAAGAAATGACAGTAATTTCCCTCCATTACCCACCCTTTTATGATCAGTGCCATAGCTTTACCTTTGACAGTCGAGCATTTTGTATTTGTGATCATCAAGTGGCAATGGATAAAGCTTGGGGCGGTCTACATGCTGGGCCACTACCTCGACTGATAGTGCTTTAGATTTTATGGCCATTAATGATACCACTTTGTACTGTGAAATTGTACCAATTGAGACTTTTTATCAGAAGCATTTATGTTGTACCTTAAATCTCACCCCATTTGTCTCAAATGAAACTAAATCAAGCAGTTGGAGATGAAAGGACTTGCATTCAAGGCACAAGGGTGTGAAGTGCTCTTGTGCTTCATTTAACGATGAAACGGGGAATTGAGGGAAATAATTGACATGGGAACAAGCAGAATTAAGCTTCTATTGACTCCTTCAGGACAGCTGCTGCATTTGGATGCCCGCTGTTCTAGATGAAATAAAATGGGATATCTCAAAATAAGTATCTTCAAAGAAATTTCTGATTCTTTTGATAGGCAATTTTTGGGTGCATACATTGAAATGTGGTGACACTGAGGTTAAAGCAGGTGTGGGTTTTGTGGTTGGGCAGCCTGCGTTTGGTAGATTTAATATTATTGCAGTCTTAAACTCAATTATGTTCCATCTTTTGTTTTGTAATAGCAATAAAGCGTGCCTTGCATTATTAATAGCATCTTGTTTGAATTGCCTCAGTGAGTAAGGTTGCCTTGGTTCTGTGTGTCAGCACAATGTTGTAAGTGCACGGCTGAAAGTTGCACTGGCAGAAGGCCAGAACTGGATTTCTCATGCAGTGTGACCAGAGTTCTTTGCTTCTATAACTTATTGCTGCAATGACCCACAGTGGAGCCAAATCACTACTGGTGTTTGTTTATGGAAAGTTGAATCACAAAACTTGTGCAAAAAAAATGCAGGGTTACCAAGGAGCCACAGCGAGTGTCAGGGGCAGAACAGGTTAAGAGGTGGAGTGCTGGAGATGAGTAAAGGCTGGGTACTGGGATTCACTCGGTAATCAAGATACTATGTGATTAACACAATAGTAACAGTAGAAATTACCATCAGCTCTCAGCACCAGTGGAGATGCAAAGGACTTTCATGGGTTTTGTTAAAGAAATTGGCACTGGAAGTTGATCCTTTTGCAGATTATAAACGGAAAAGCATAATTTGAATTGAACTGGTCATCTGACCTTGGATTATTTTAAAGGTGTCATTGTTGTTCACGACTTCGCAAGGAAATGTGTCGAGGAGTGTGTTCCTCCCAAAACCCTCCAAGTATTCCTCAACCAGAAGCCTTGGATAATCTACTGAAGACCCCATCTCAGGCATTCAAGTCTGGTGGTGCAGGTTTATACTGGAAGTCTATGGTACAACCTCAATAAGACTATCAAAAAAAATCAGAGACACTTCCATTCTGACTTGGAGGGTGAGACGGACATTCGGCAGCTGTGGCAGAGTGGAAATTCTGCACAATTTTGCCAAACTGTTAGATTTCCATAAAAGGGGTGGTGGCTGTGTCTGTGACCAAGCTGATGACAACTAGCAACAAAATAGTTTGGAATGGTGTTTCTAACCCCTCCAGTTGACATAATAGATCAGGTATCTACATTTATTTGAAAATAATGGGGAAAACTCATAAAAGGTTAGTTCCCGTTATCGCAACTGCCTGGTGCCACCTTTGTGGCTCTCAGAAGGTTCATGTAAAGACTAGAGCCATTGTTGGGCAAAGCACTGGAACCATGAAGCAGTGATTCAGCTGACCATAAAGATCAGAAGATCCAGCACAATACAGCCCAGAATTGTTGATAATGTTGAATCTATAGCAGAACAACAATTATGAAATATAATTGAAACATGAGCATACCTGGAAAGATTATTGTGTGGTTGTTTATCTCACCTCGGCTTAAATTGTTACTTGAGCTTGTGTTCCTGATTATAGATACAGCATGGAAACAGGCCCACCAAGCCAACCATTGATCACCTGTTCACCCTAGTGCTCTGTCACCCCACATCCTACATATTAGGGGCAATTTAAAGAGTCCAATTAACCTAAAAATCTGCACGTCTATGGGATGTGGGAGGAAACTAGAACACCCAGAGGAAACCCAGGCTGGCACATGGAGAATATACAGACAACACTCGAAGCCAGGATTGAACCTCGGTCTCTGGTGCTGTGGGGCAAATTCTTGGGGACTCCTTATCAGGGGTCATCTTGTCAGATGTTAGCTACAAAGTTTCCTGAATAATAAATACTACTATAATGCCCTCCGCTCTTCTCGCCTGTCATTAAATGTAAAATATATATTGCATTAGTTCAACATTATGCCATATGATCAGAAACAAGCTACTCTACTGAATTTCTAATTAGGCATACACAGCTGGTGGCTTGAATTAATGGGGAAAATGTCAGGGACTCTGAGAAGTCGGTGACTGAATTTGTTTCCCAAGGCTGTCCAAATGTAAGTAAATAGTGATGGAGATAGTGTATTACCACAGAAATTTGAAGGAAAATGTGTGGCATCACATGGTCACATTATCTGATTATTTGATTTACTGCTGCTGTTTATGTTTCATTGACATAAAGTCGCATAAACAAAACTTAGATGAAACATGATTTCTTCTCCCAATCGCACTACTTTGTTGTAAGACTTCTGAAGTCCTTGCCCAAACAGGCTGTGATAATTTATTTCAAGATTTAAAACATTCTGTTATACTTGACTTATCTTACACTGAACCTAACCTCACTTGAAAGGGCCATTCATACTTCAAGTTATTCTCCATAATGTGCATCATATGATTCCACAGGCTCTGGAATGTTTAATTGGGATTTTTCAGTCTGATAGCAATCCATAGATTGAGCTAACACTAACATTCAGAGCAGGGGCATCCATTCTTTGGATTGAAACTTCTGGGTGAACACATATATGAACATAGCGTTGTAGAATCTAGATGTACTGGTCAGTTTTAGTTATGTGATTACCACAGATAGCGGTTTATGGCGAAGGTAGACACAAAATGCTGGAGTAACTCTGTGGGACAGGCAACATCTCTGGAGAGAAGGAATGGGTGACGTTTCGGGTCGAGTCTGAAGAAGGGTGCTGGAGTAACTTAGCCTGTCCCCGCTGAGTTACTCCAACATTTTGTGTCTACCTTTGATTTAAACCAGCATCTGCAGTTCTTTCCTACACAACTATGAAGCTACGTAGCTGACATTGCAATGTCATTTTTTTTAAAATTTTAGTTACATTTCTTAAAATAGCAAAACATAGCACTAGCAGTTTATGGTGATTAGTCATGCTTATCACATGAAGAAACACACGGAAATGTTGCTTGCCCTTTAAAAAACATTCATTTCACTTCATCTGGCTACACAAACTACTCCTACCATTGTTGCCCCCCCTACCACTGCTCCCTCCATGAAAAAAACAGTGGTAGATCCATTATGTAAGAGTAACGTCCTTCACAACTTACTGGAAGATTCGTCCAGCCGTTATCTTTTTCCTGCTCTATCCTCTTTGGCAGTGTGGTCCAGGACCATGGCCACTATCACCAGAATTAAAAACAATAGCAAGTGCATGGAAGCATATCACCTTCAAGTTCTTCTTGAGGCACTAACCATATTGACTTGGACATTAAGAGCAGCGCAATGGCGCAGCAGTAGAGCTGTTGCCTCAGAGCGCCAGTGAACCGGGTTCAATCCTGACCTTGGGTGCTGTCTGTGTGGAGTTTGGACGTTCTCCCTGAGACCGCGCGTTTCCACCGGGTGCTCTGGTTTCCAGCCGCATTCCAAACACATACGGGTTCATAAGTTTAATTGGCTGCTGTAAATTGCCGCTAGTGTTTAGTGCTGTTCGGCGGGCCAATAGACCTGCACTGTGTTGAGTATCTTAAAAACTAAAACTAAATATATCGCTCTTCGCCAGTTATTGCTACATCATCCAGTTGGTGCTTCCTGCTGAGTAGTGAAGGGGACATCTTTAGCTGCTGTCCGAAGCATTCATAAAAACACTCAATCATCTGCTGAGAGGCAACTTCCGACTGACAATAAATTCTACCAGGACTGGGAAAGACCAAAACTAAAATCTTTTGAAAACTAGCCAAAATCCCATTAATGAGGAAAATTGAACCTTCCAAGAATTTCAAACCGGATTTCAGAGAATTAAATTTTGTAACCTTGCTGTTGGATCTAAAGAAATAATTAATTAGCTTAAATATCCAAAAAACTGGAATAAGTGAACTGATCTTTGAGGCAGCCAATGCAAAAAGTATTTGTATCCATAACAGTAGATTTTACCGACAGTGGATTTGACCTTGAATTCTGAAATATATTTCTTTTATTTTTAAATGTTTTCCCAGGCTGCAGAAATAAATCATGTTCAGGTATTTCTTAATAAAGATGCTTCCTGCATGAGTTTTGTGCTGAGATAATTAATTATTTCTCCCCAAAATGTAGCCATAGACTTGTAGTCATGTTTTTACAGAATAATTTATGCTAGAGCACTGATATCAATTTTCTCCGTTTATTATAGATGTTATAACGGATTGAAAGTGGTCAATAAGAAACAGCTGTAATGGACTGATTATGCCCTTGCTTTTTGATTATGAGTCATGCATTTATATGGGAAAAACTGCCTATTGTGAATGGTGCTGATGAATTGTGTTGGTTAACAGGTTGTTACATCTGCTGGCTTCTGTTGACTCTATTGCTTTGAAACTGTAAGCAAATATTTGATCACCAGCTACATTGATACACTAGAGCAAAACAAAATATAATGATGCTTTGGCAATTACTATTCCAGCTGTAATCTTCTCCAGCTTGTTCCTTGAACAATTGATAACAGTATACAATATTTTTAGGTGGAGTTTATATGGAAACTAATTTAAAAAAAACAGCTTCCAGATGGTTGAGTTGGCCTCTGACAGACTGAACCATGAGCATAATAATAAGTTTAAGTTTATTGGCCATTCACATACAAGGAATTTGCCTTGGTGCTCCGCCCGCAAGTGACAACAACATACAGTGACAGCTAGGAATGACACATAAAATATTAAACATTAATAATAAAACATTATTGATTAAACGTGAATTAAATAAAATACCTGATCAAAATGATAATACTAAGTGAATATATTATCTGCTTTCTTTTTTTCTAAAACAAAAATGCTTGCACTGTTCATGTTATAGTTTGAGAACACACCAAATGATTGTTTATTGAGTATTTTTAATACTAAAAATGTATTTAGTATTTTGCACTCATAATCCTTCTTTATCATAGCAGCTCAGCAGTTTGTCTTTTCATGAAGTCAATGATATAAACAGGATCAGTGTCAAATCTTATCACCTGTGGTAATAGCTGTGGAAAGCTAAAACACTCCCAGTAGATTGAAAACCAAATGGAGATCACAGTTTGTGGTTCAAACTTGGTTTTCAACAATTTAGTCTCCTCAGGCAGTGTAACAGCAGAGGGAAGGGTTACATTTAAACTAATTGTTAAATCCCTCTGGGGAAAGTACAACAAATTTATTTTTGCTAACATTTCCAGAACTATTTTGTATAGTTGAGTTGTGATGTCACATCTTCCTTACATCCCATTTTCTTGTCCATTTTTTCATTGCTCGGCACTAGCATCCCTGTTCAAATTTAGTGGCAAATATTTATTATCAACGCTCTTGTAAAATATATTGGGATATATTGCTATGTGAAGGCATAATATAAATGCAACTCCACTACTCAGGGCTGTCGGTTAACCCTGCGGGACAGGCAGAGTTGAGCGTTCTTCTCCGCGCTGGCTGTAAGCCTGGGCCGCCACTGCTCCGGGCCGGTGTCCCGTCAGTCCAGGGTCACCCCGGCTATCTCCGGCTGCCCCGAGACATTGATGGGACACTCGGGAGGGGACGGGGATGGTACAGTAGTAATTCAATAGCGCTTGCAGTGCCAGAGACCTGGGTTCTATCTTGACTACAGATGAAACGCAGGTCAGTATACATGCAGCAGCACAGCTCCCGAGAATGTTTATCACGAGTGACCTTTGACAAATCCCATGATTCCTCGCGTTTCTCAGAATACCGAACTCGCGTATTGATTTGGAAGATGCAGCATGGAAACAGAGGCCAATTAACAGAGGCCAATAAGCCCACACATCTTTTGAATGTGGGAGGAAGCAGGAGCACCCAAAGGTCACGGAGAAAATGTGCAAACTCCACACTGATAGCACGGGTGCTGTCTGTACGGAGTTTGTACGGTCTCCCTGTGATCTCGTGGGTTTTTTCCGAGATCTTCGGTTTCCTCCCACACTCCAAAGATGTACAGGTACACAGGTTAATTGGCTTGGTATATGTGTAAAATTGTCCCTCGTGTGTGTAGGATAGTGTTGGTGTGCGGGGATCACTGGTCGGTGTGGACTCGGTGGGCCGAAGGGCCTGTTTCCGCGCTGTATCTCTAAACTAAACTAAACCTGAGGTCAGGAACAAACCTGGATCTCTCTGGCGTGGTGACGCAGCAGCTCTACCAGCTGCACTACTGTGCCTCCTAAATATTCCACTGATTTAATACCATTCCTGTATCCTTCTCTCTGAGGCACATTACACAGCAAACTCCTCTCGCGTTTAACTAACTACTTGTTGTCAAGAATTACACCACATAATGGGAAATAGCCATAATTAAATTCTGTTGGTGTTTCAACTCTAGTTCAATTTCCAATGTGAAATGAAAAGAAAAGCACTGTTAAGTGAAAGCTTGGTACACTGCAAGCATTGGGAAAATCAGTTATACCACATTATTTCAAATAAATATCATATCCTTAAGAAAAATTCAATGACTGCAAATAAGTCTTGCTTTCAGTGAAAATCAGAGATTTTACTCTTGCTCATTCATATTATACAATTGGAACAATTCTGACATTGTCTACACATTTGCAAAAGCAGTGAAAGAAATTAGCCGCCAAATTCTGCCCTTGTCCGACCTAGTTTTCCACTACTAGTTAAAACATGGACAATGACGCCAGTCATTTGCAAAAAGACAAGTACAAACCAGTTACTGTCACGTCAGCTACAACACTTTTCTGTTGTATAATGTCTTTTATCATTATATCTCATCTATACATCCTTCAAACAAGGAGCACAGGCAATCTGCTGAGAATTCCAGCAACAAGTTTTAGTAAATTAGTATTTAGCATGCACGATTTAATTTATGTATGTTTTTTTAATGTATGTATGTAATTTTAATTTTAATTTTAAACTTGATGTATATCCATCTTATCCAAATTTTATTCACTGTACACGGTATGCAATCAGATGAGTAAAGGTAAAAGGATGACTGTGCAATTTAATATCTGAGATTCAGCAATTTGAGGATGAATCATACAAAATAAAAACAAACCAAAAGAAACTGGATGGATACTTTAGAGCAAGAATCAGAGGAGAAATTTTAGTAAAGTAACTTATTTTAACAAAATGACTGTGGTCTTGGGTCTCACTGGCAGGAAAATCCTTTCTCTTCCAAGAGCAACGAAAAGCATCTTGACGGGAAGTTATTCAGAAGTTTGGAGTATCATGAATTAATGATTGACAATAAGAAGTACTGTTGATTCTCTCATTAGTTCAAGAGCTGATATTAAATCTCAGCCGAGATCTGACAGAAGTGGAAGACAACCCTGTATGGAGTTTATCTGTTGTCAGCTGATCTCTCAATTGGGTGGAAAGAGGCAACTGGCTGGGGGAAAAGACAGCAATCTGGTTAAGTGTAGGTACCAGATCAGGCAGTTGCCAGAAGACTTCCTGCCAATAGGCTAAATATATCAGTGACGGTTACACCTGGGTTAAGGAGGATGCACCCTGTTCACCAGAACGTGTAATGTTCTGCAGAGGGGCACAATGAATGTTTAATAATTTTGTCTCGTATCATAGTCCTGTCAAGTTGTGCACCTGGGAGGCTTAAAATTCAGCAATGGAGAGTAGAATCATATTTTTCACATTGTGCAGTAACTGTAATGTTGTTAATTAAAGCAATTGAAAGTTATAAATGTTATAAAACCCATTAATCTATTAAATGTTATCTTTTTGTCTTTTTGTCATCTTGGCATGTCATCATTCCATACAGCATGGAAACAGGCCCTTCGTTTCAACTTGCCCACACCGACCACTATCTCCCATCTACACGAGTCCCACCTGCCTGTGTTTGGCCCATATATCCCTCTAAACCTGTCTAGTACCTGCCTCAACTACCACCTCCAGCAGAATCCTAGACTGCTCAACCTCTCCCCAATAGTTCAGGCCCTCGAGTCCTGGCAATGTCTTATTAATTCATTTCTAATTTACAATATATCATTTCCAATTCTAATATGTTTCTAATGTAAGGATTTAATTTGTGTTGGTTTAGTGATTTAATTATTCCAGTGGTATCATTTTATTTACTGTTAACTTGTTGGACCTGTAATTATAAGTTTCTTATTAAAGTCTTTAATGTTACAAGCTAGTTATATCATTTTTCATAGAACAACGCATAAGCTCCAGTGACATATTGTTGCTTCAATTACCAGTACACACTGGAAAAAGAATGCACAGGTACCAATTCCTGGATGTGTTATTGGTAATTTTACCTGCATCATCTGCATGCGGCACAGTGCGGGCAGCACGGTGGTGCAGGGGTAAAGTTGCCGTCTTACAGCGCTTATACCGCCAGAGGCCTGGGTTCAATTCCGATTACGGGGACTGTCTGTACGGAGTTTGTACATTCACGCCGTGACCTGTGTGGGTTTTCTCTGAGATCTTCGGTTTCCTCCCTCACTCCAAAGACGTAGAGGTTTGCAGGTTAATTGGATTAGTATAAATGTAAATTGTCCCTAGTTTGTGTAGGATAGTGTTAGTGCACGGGGATCGCTGGTCGGTGCAGACTTGGTGGGCTGAAGGGCCTGTTTCAGCACTGTATCTAAAAACTAAACTAAACTTCACTACATGGAGAGACGGAAAATTAAGAACTGCATTCTTTAGTAACACTAACACGGTAGAGACCTGGCAAAAGGTTGTCTAAGAATAGTTGAATACGTTTATAGAAATAGTAAGGCACATCATAAAAAAAGTAACCCTGAAAAAAGAAAGCTCTCCAAAAGAAAATAATGATACTCAATGCAGAGATTCAATGTTGGCTACGATTTATGGGACAGACATAGAACATCAAGCCCTGCTGATCTATTATAGTGTTATACTACATGCTAGTCTATCCCATTCTCCTTCACTGGGTTCTCTTTGCATTGCCCTTCCATTCCTTTCTGGCTTGTGTGCCATTCAAGCTTCCGCTAAATTGAATTTGTGCTTGTCACTTCAACTCTTCCGCATTCTAACAAGGCTCACCTTCTGAATTATCAATGGTCAAAGTAGCTTTTGGATTTATTGAAGCAAGCAAGTGTGACGTCATTATCTTTTTGGCAATTTGGCACGGTGACAGTTTTACATCTTAGCTATAACATGCAAATATAGCTGTTGAAATAGTTTATTATTTCCTGCACATGTATTTGTGCAGGTGCGACCACATGTCTTGGATCTCTGTGCCTTTAACAAATCTCACCAGCTGTCGTAATTATTGTGAGCTAAGCAGCAAGTGGATTTGTCTTTGAGTTGGATTATTATCTCTGTGTTCTGTTTACATATACGTGTTCATGATTTTCAGGAAATTGTAAGATCAACATAATATTGTTTGCTCCTCGCATATAGGAACATTACTTCCCCCTGATGTCAACAATGAGTGTTCTGACACTGAATACAGAGTGACGTATTTATTGCCGTCATGTTTTAAATTCATTGACCAGAATAGAGTGAGTTAGTAGAGACGTTATCTAGCTGTAATTACTCACATGATATCGCTTACAATTTATGAAATACTTGAACCCCTGGAGCAACATCCACAATTCCTAGAGTATTTCATCCGTTCAGAATGAACTGCAAATCATGGCAGTTGCCAAGTAGGGATAGTCCTCTGATCATGACCTTGAACATTAGGAAACAAGAATACATCATAATTCTGTACATTGTACAAAAAGATGCAGACTTCTAAGAGTGGCTATAGTATTCATTGAAAGTGTTAGTCAATTAATGACAAAAGACCATTGGAAGTCAATTTTACCTTTTTCATTCTCCATAATATCAATCGGCTGCAGTTAAAATGGTTCATTGTTGACCCTAATGAAGCTGCAAGGAACTGATGTTAAAGATAATCAAGTGATGTCCAATAAAATAACTAATGTTAAAGGCCATTGTGTGATGTCCAAACTTTAGTAGGTGCAAATTATCCTGAGAGCAGTGCAGATATAATGCATAAAAATATAAACATGCAATAAAAGAGCGCTTGTCGTGAAGTTCTTCTGTAGTGCAGTCAATGCTATAATGCAGAAACGCAAGTTTACAGCAACAGCAATAAGATCATTTTGTGACTTGTCTTTCATCCATTACAAAATGTAATACTGGTTAAAAAGGTGTACAAAAGTTCCAACAATGAAGGAGGCAGTTTCGCCCAACCAGTCAATATCAAAGTTTCACTTCAATGCGAACAAATTGTTCTTATATGGTTGCTCACATAAATTTGGAACTTGGAGACTTCACCAGTATGATTTAAAGGATGCCATGACACTTTGTGTTATGTTAAATGCCGGAATGTGTCCACCATTATGACTTGTACAGTGGGAAAATTTCAATTTTCTCTCTCCCAGTCTTAACAAATTACTTTAGAACAGAGTTGTCACAATCAATGCTCGTTTGTGCTTTTATCGTCTTATATCTAAAATGTTGTCTCGTCTGCCTTTTTACTTTCTGTATGCATACTGTTAATAAATCTCTGTGGAATTCCACAAATATTTGTCATCTTACTGTCTGCCCACAAGCTCCGTGAATGCTTTTAGGTTTGGAACATGACACTATAATGAGAATTTATGACTTTTGGAATCCCATGAAATTTAAACACTGACAACTGGAATTTCTCCAAATGATGGGAGAAAACTAGTTTCACATCAAATGGTGCTGGAATATCATGTTTTCATTTACTCAATTCTACATGCCACAAAACTCATGGTTTTTTTTGTTAGAAAATGGTATTAGCATGTGTTTACTTGTTAATATACTGCGATGCACTGAAAAACATTTCTTTGGATGCTATCCAGAAAAATCACATCATACACAAGTATAACAAGTAGTGCAAAAGGGAAAATAAACAGAATGCAGAATATAGTGTTGCAGCTCTCGAGAAAATGCAGATTAAAAAAATGATCAAGTGATGTAACAAGGTGGGTTGTAAGATTGAGGATACATCCTTAGCATATGGGAGGAGAGTCTGATAATGTCTGTTCTTGAATCTGGTGGTACATGTTTTCAAGCTTTTGTTTCTTCTGCTAGAGGAAAAAGAGAATAACTGGGGTGCGAGTAGTCCTTGTTTTACGTTGGTTGCTTTTCCAAGGCAGTGTATAGATGGAGCCAATTGTGAGGAGGAGGGGGGTGGAGAGGAGGGGAGGGGAGAGGCGGGTTTGCCTGATGGACGAGGCTGTATCCACAACTCTCTGCGATTTCTTGTGGTCTCAGCCACAGCAGTTGCCAAACCAAGCTGTGATACATCCCGATTGGATGTTTTCTACGGTGCATCTGTAGCAATTGGTAAGTTACTGGGAACATGGCAAATTTCCTTAGTCTTCTGAGGAAAGACGTTGATGTGCTTTTTTGTCCACATCATCGACCAGGTCAAATTGTTGGTGATATTTGCACTTAGGAACTCAGTGAAGAGAAATCCATAGGAGTTATAGAGTCACAGATCTTTCAAGCAGGTAAACAGGCCCTTTGGCCCATCTTGTCCATGCTGACCAGGTTGGCATACTGGTCTAGTACATTTGCCTGTATTTGGCCCAAAGCTCTCAACACTTCCTATCCATGCGTCTGCCCAGATGTCTTTTCAAAGTTGTAATTGTATCCACTGCTATAGCTTCCTCTGGTAGCACATTCCAAACATGGACTAACCTTTGACTGAAACAAGTTGCCCCTCAGGTCCCTCTTAAATCTTTCCCCTTTCACCTTAAGCCTATGCCTATCCCCATTCTCGCCCTTTTCATGAGTCAAAAAGAAAGCTTTAACTGTTTGTCCCTGTAAGATGGCATCTCCCACATCTACCCTATATTCTCACACTCAATCTACATACTAGGGCAATTTACGGTAGCTAATCAACCTTACCAGTAAGAAAAGCTTTGGGATGTGAGAGAAAAATGAAGCACCTGGAGGAACCTCAGGAGGGCATAAGGAAAGTGTAAACTCCACACAGATAGCACAAGAAGCACAGAATTGAACCTGGGTCACCACCATAGTGCTTCCTTGTTTTCCTGTGAAATGGTGAAAAGATTTATAAAAACAGCATGCTTTGCCATAGGGATGTAGTTGAGACACAAATTAATTAACTTTTGAATTGTGCAGGCAAAATATTGGCACAGACCACACACACGCACGCACGCACACACACACACACACACACACACACACACACACACACACACACACACACACACACACCCACACCCCCCCCTCCATGCTCAAACATAGAACAGTACAGCACAGGAAAAGGCCCTTCAGCCCACAATGGCCATGATGTCAAGTTAAAGTAATCTCCTCTGCCTGCCCATGATCCATATCCCTCCATTTCCTGCACATTCATGTGCCTACTTAAAAGCCCCTGATGTATCTGCCTCAAACACCCCTTGGCAGTTGGCCAGGCATCCACCACTCTCTGTATGTTAAAAAAAAACTTGCCTGCTCCTCTTCTTTAAACTTTGCCCCTCTCACCTAAAAACAGTGCACTCTGCTCTTTGAAATTTCCATCTTACTGTCATTACTGTGTACGCTGCCTATACCCCATCCATTTTATATACCTATAATTTTCAAACAGAAATTAATGACCAGGCTGATATTGAGAGGAGACATTGCCTGTGTGGAGGATCAAGAACCAGTGGTTGTAGTTTCATGATACGCCATACTGTGGAATTCTCTACCACAGAAGGCTATGCAGGCCAAGGCTGAATATGTTTAAGGAGATAGTTTTCTAGACATTGTAGAGAGCGGGTAAGGCCATGTTTGTATTGAATGGCTGTACAAGTGCTCCTGATACTGTTTCTGGGCACAAAATGACTCAAAGTGCTGTAGTAACTCAGCAGATCAGGCAACATCTCTGGAGAATGTGGATGGGTGACGTTTCAAGTTGCGACACTTTTTCTGGAGAAGTCTAAAGAAAAAGACTGAAAAGTCACCTATCCGTGTTCACCAGAGATGTTGCCTGACCCGCTGAGTTACTGCAGCACTATGAGTCCTTTTATGCTGAGAAACAGTATCAGGAGCACCTGTACAGCATCTGATCAGCATCTTAAGTTCTTTGTTTCTACTGTTTCTAGTTGCATTACACAATGAATCAAAGCTATACTAAAATTACGTGGGTACTTTCAAAACCATGGGAAGGACTTTCACCATTGGACTGTATAATTCTAAAGAACTGTTAAAATTTTTAAATTTGAACTTATGGGGTCAAACGAGTTTCTTCATTTTAGTTGCAGAAGCATAAACAAAATAATTGTTTGAGTGCTGTGCCTACATTTGGCTTTACAATGGTTGGATCTGGCCGTTCCTTTCCATTCTGTAATTTCTCATGAGATCTCGACTCTCCAGTGACAGAGATTATCCATTCAGCTTCTTTAATTCAGTCTTTTGGAGTAAGATTTATTCTTCATTCTGTTCCTTCAGCAAATTATTTTTCAACCCCCTATAGTTAGGGGGTCAGACAGGCGATTCTGTGAACGCAGTCGGGAGACCCGGATGGTAGTTTGCCTCCCTGGTGCCAGGGTCTGTGATGTGTCTCAACGTGTCCAAGATATCCTGAAAGGGCAGGGAGAGGAGCCCGAGGTCGTGGTACATATAGGTACCAATGACATAGGTAAAAAAATAGAAGAGGTCCTGAAAGGAGAATTTAGGGAGTTAGGAGGGGAGTTAAAGAGAACGACAGCAAAGGTAACAATCTCGGGATTACTGCCTGTGCCACGCGACAGTGAGAGTAGGAATGGAGCGAGGTGGAGGATAAATGCGTGGCTGAAGGACTGGTGCAGAAGGCAGGGATTCAAATTTCTGGATCATTGGGACCTTTTTTGTGGAAGGTTCGACCTGTACAAAAAGGATGGGTTGCACTTGAACCTGAGGGGGACCGATATCCTGGCGGGGAGATCTGCAAAGGCTACTGGGGAGACTTTAAACTAGAATGGTTGGGGGGAGGGACTCAAATAGAGAATGCTATTAGACAGTGTGTGAGGCAGGAGGCAGAGAAGGAAAGCACTCAGACCCAACATGTAGTGGGGGAAGAAGAAAACAATAATAAACAGAGAATAAGAGGTGGTGGGGTTCTTAAATGGGTGAGCAGAGAAACAGAGGGGTGTAAAATGCGGGTGGAAGCAATAGGTAGCAAGGTGAAAAGTAAAAGTGACAGGCAGACAAATCCAGGGCAAAAATCAAAAAGCGCCACTTTTCAACATAATTGTATAAGGGGTAAGAGCGTTGTAAAAACAAGCCTGAAGGCTTTGGGTCTCAATGCAAGGAGCATTCGTAATAAGGTGGATGAGTTGAACGTGCAGATAGCAATTAATGATTATGATATAGTTGGGATCACGGAGACATGGCTCCAGGGTGACCAAGGCTGGGAGCTGAACATCCAGGGATATTCAATATTCAGGATAGAGAGAAACGAAAAGGAGGTGGGGTAGCGTTGCTGGTTAGAGACGAGATTAACGCAGTGGAAAGGAAGGACATTAGCTTGGAGGATGTGGAATCGGTATGGGTAGAGCTGCGAAACACTAAGGGGCAGAAAACGCTGGTGGGTGTTGTGTACAGGCCACCTAGCAATAGTAGTGAAGTTGGGGATGGCATCAAACAGGAAATTAGAAATGCGTGCAACAAAGGCAAAACAGTTATAATGGGTGACTTCAATCTACATATAGATTGGGTGAATCAAATTGGCAGGGGTGCTGAGGAAGAGGATTTCTTGGAATGTATGCGGGATAGTTATCTAAACCAACATGTAGAGGAACCAACGAGAGAGCAGGCTATTCTAGACTGGGTATTGAGTAATGAGGAAGGGTTAGTTAGCAGTCTTGTTGTGCGTGCCCCCTTGGACAAGAGTGACCATAATATGGTTGAGTTCTTCATTAGGATGGAGAGTGACATTGTTAATTCAGAAACAACGGTTCTGAACTTAAAGAAAGGTAACTTTGAGGGTATGAGACGTGAATTGGCCAAGATTGACTGGCAATTAGTTCTAAAAGGGTTGACGGTGGATATGCAATGGAAGGCATTTAAAGACTGCATGGATGAACTACAAAAATTGTTCATCCCAGTTTGGCAAAAGAATAAATCAGGGAAGGTAGTGCATCCGTGGATAACAAGGGAAATCAGGGATAGTATCAAAGCAAAAGATGATGCGTACAAATTAGCCAAAAAAAGCAGCATACCAGAGGACTGGGAGAAATTCAGAGACCAGCAGAGGAGGACAAAGGGCTTAATTAGGAAAGGGAAAAATAGATTATGAAAGGAAACTGGCAGGGAACTTAAAAACTGACTGCAAAAGTTTGTATAGATATGTGAAGAGAAAGAGATTAGTTAAAACAAATGTAGGTCCCTTGCAGTCAGAAACAGGTGAATTGATCATGGGGAACAAGGATATGGCGGACCAATTGAATAACTACTTTGGTTCCGTCTTCACTAAGGAAGACATAAATAATCTGCCGGAAATAGCAGGGGGCCGCGGGTCAAAGGAGATGGAGGAACTGAGTGAAATCCAGGTTAGTCGGGAAGTGGTGTTGGGTAAATTGAATGGATTAAAGGCCGATAAATCACCAGGGCCAGATAGGCTGCATCCCAGAGTACTTAAGGAAGTAGCTCCAGAAATAGTGGATGCATTAGTGATAATTTTTCAAATCTCTTTAGATTCTGGAGTAGTTCCTGAGGATTGGAGGGTAGCAAACGTAACCCCACTTTTTAAGAAGGGAGGGAGAGAGAAAACGGGGAATTACAGACCAGTTAGTCTAACATCGGTAGTGGGGAAACTGCTAGAGTCATTATTAAAGATGGGATAGCAGCACATTTGGAAAGTGGTGAAATCATTGGACAAAGTCAGCATGGATTTACGAAAGGTAAATCGTGTCTGACGAATCTTATAGAATTTTTCGAGGATGTAACGAGTAGAGTGGATAGGGGAGAACCAGTGGATGTGTTGTATCTGGACTTTCAGAAGGCTTTCGACAAGGTACCACATAAGAGATTAGGATACAAACTTAAATCACACGGTATTGGGGGTTCAGTATTGATGTGGATAGAGAACTGGCTGGCAAACAGGAAGCAAAGAGTAGGAGTAAACGGGTCCTTTTCACAATGGCAGGCAGTGACTAGTGGGGTACCGCAAGGCTCAGTGCTGAGACCCCAGCTATTTACAATTTATATTAATGACCTGGATGAGGGAATTGAAAGCAACATCTCCAAGTTTGCGGATGACACTAAGCTGGGGGGCAGTGTTAGCTGTGAGGAGGATGCTAGGAGACTGCAAGGTGACTTGGATAGGCTGGGTGAGTGGGCAAATGTTTGGCAGATGCAGTATAATGTGGATAAATGTGAGGTTATCCACTTTGGTGGCAAAAACGGGAAGGCAGACTATTATCTAAATGGTGGCCGATTAGGAAATGGGGAGATGCAGCGAGACCTGGGTGTCATGGTACACCAGTCATTGAAAGTAGGCATGCAGGTGCAGCAGGCAGTGAAGAAAGCGAATGGTATGTTGGCTTTCATAGCATGAGGATTTGAGTATAGGAGCAGGGAGGTTCTACTGCAGTTGTACAGGGTCTTGGTGAGACCACACCTGGAGTATTGCGTACAGTTTTGGTCTCCAAATCTGAGGAAGGACATTATAGCCATAGAGGGAGTGCAGAGAAGGTTCACCAGAATGATTCCTGGGATGTCAGGACTTTCATACGAAGAAAGACTGGATAGACTTGGCTTATACTCGCTAGAATTTAGGAGATTGAGAGGGGATCTTATAGAAACGTACAAAATTCTTATGGGGTTGGACAGGCTAGATGCAGGAAGATTGTTCCCGATGTTGGGGAAGTCCAGGACAAGGGGTCACAGCTTAAGGATAAGGGGGAAATCCTTTAAGACCGAGATGAGGAAAAACTTTTTCACACAGAGAGTGGTGAATCTCTGGAATTCTCTGCCACAGAGGGTAGTTGAGGCCAGTTCATTGGCTATATTTAAGAGGGAGTTAGATGTGGCCCTTGTGGCTAAGGGGATCAGGGGATATGGAGAGAAGGCAGGTACGGGATACTGAGTTGGATGATCAGCCATGATCATATTGAATGGCGGTGCAGGCTCGAAGGGCCGAATGGCCTACTCCTGCACCTATTTTCTATGTATCTATGTAACCAGATACAGTACAAACCATTATACCGGAGACATGCCTCTCCCACTTTCTAGCTTGTGTGGAAAGGAACTGCAGATGCTGACTTGTACTCAGCGGGTCAGGCAGCATCTCTAGAGATAAAGGATGGGTGACGCTTTGGGTCGGGACACTTCTTCAGACTCTGAAGACTCATATCTGAAGAAGGGTCCTGACCCGAAACGTCACCCATCCTTTTTGTCCAGAGATGCTGCTGAGTTATTCCAGCAATTTGTGTCCACTTTCTAGCTTGACATCTGAAGGTACAGAGTTCCATTCGGGCAAGACAGGCTCTTTCAATTTCCAGTCCCCTTGTATATTAAAAAAAGATATCTCTTTACTCCATCTTATGTTTGGGCATCATTTAAGCAGGTTTCAACATATTTGTAAAACTGGCTACACGGTTTATTCTATAAAAAACAATGGAAAGTAGTTCAGAATGTTTAACGCTGTATCTAGATTGAAGAAGAAGATTCGAAACCATATTGACCAGCACTAGGTTGTATTGATTCTTAACTCTTCCTGTCTCTTTCATTTCTTAGACGTGGAAGAAGCGTTGGTTCATTCTACGCAGTGGACGGATGAGTGGCGATCCTGACGTCCTGGAGTACTACAAAAATGACCATTCCAAAAAGCCAATCCGTGTGATAGACCTTCATTTCTGTGAGCAAGTCGACGCAGGACTAACATTCAAAAAGAAAGAGTTTCAAGACAGCTTTGTGTTTGACATCAAAACAATTGATCGTACTTTTTATCTGGTGGCAGAGACGGAGGAAGATATGAACAAATGGGTCCGAGCCATTTGCCAGATCTGTGGCTTCAATCAATCTGATGAGAACACAGGTAACAAAACGTACATTAATTTCTCTGGAAGTGAAACTCGCTCACGATATAACATGGCTCGTGTTTAACGTTAGGACACAAATTCAAATTCTGCTTTCTTTCTGTTCAGTCAAGATTGATCTACAAGTTCAAAGTGTTGGAGTAGCACAGTGGGTCAATCAGCATCTCTGAAGAACATGGATAGGTGACGTTTTGGGTTCAGATTGAAGAAGGGTACTGACCCAAAACGTCACATAACCATGTTCTCCAAAGATGCTGCTTCATGTTCTCCAGAGATGCTGCTTGACCTGCTGAGTTACTTCAGCAGTTTATGTCCTTTTGTATAAAACAGCATCTGCAATTCCTTGTTTCGACATTGTGTTTAACATTATTTTTTTCTTGGTATAAATAACTTGGCTATAACGAATTGCAAAATTATTTGCTTTAGAAATAAATTATTTTTCATGTGTTTCTAGGAAATAATTATACAATTCAATTTCTGCTCTAAAAGAAATACTATTTCATTTAAAAGGCACAAATAGAATTTAGCTAAAGTTATAGAAGAATTGTGTTTACTGAAACTAAAGGTAAAGCTGTAAATGTTAAAAATACTTTGCCGTCTTGGTTTCTGAAGGAATGACAGGATTTTGAGATGAAATCTCAAGAATATAAGTCTTAAACTTTGACATCTGAAAATACAATAGGTAAGTTAGCAACATTTCAGTTGTCAGTTCATAACAAAGGAATTGGGTCACACTTTGAATTGATGCATGGTTTATCCATCTTCTGTGGTGTGGGAATGCATCCAGCTTTGTATTCCACATCTTTGTGGCTTTTCCCCAGAAATTCCAAACTAGTGTTGGCTAGGAGTCTGAAACTCTAAATTGAACACAGTTAATGTAAACAACTGGATTTCCAATTCTGAAATCCTTTGAGCACAAATATCACCTTTTTTCTCTTTTGAACTTCATGTATGGCTGCTTCTTACCAGATGCTGGAGGCCCTGTAAGAGGAAATAGAGAAACAGTACAACTCAACATTTTTCCATCTTAAACATATTTCCATTGTTGGTTTGCTGCAGTGCATAGCACAGCACCAAAAGAATTGCTTTCCTATGATTCCTCTGCAGGTTATTCTCTCTTGCTAACATTACCATAAGCTACTGTATATATTATCATCGCAATGACTTATAACTGCCAGTTGTAGCTGAAGTCAGCATGCTCTCTACCCAGTTATAGATTTTTGTCAATTGCTGGCTTAAGGGTACCACATCACAAAATAGCAACTAAATAGTTTTAAACTGAAAAAATTGATATGAAAATATTCATATTTTTTCCTACATCTTTATAAATTTCACACACATGAAAAACATCACCTCTTTTATGCTATCCCTTACATTGTAAAACATCTCAAGATGCTTCACAGCAACGTTATCAATCAAATTTGACATTAGATAACAATACATAATAAAATAAAAATGTATCCTTGATTCCTTCCAATAAAGCAGTGCCTGTACTGTTGAATTTTCATTCCAAAATCCAGCTCCTTTTACTTAAATGGAATGGAATTTCCTCGGAGGAGCTACAATGGATTTCTGCTGCTCTACTGAGCATTTAATCTACTAACTGAGGGTGAGTTTTTTCTCCCGACAACCTCTAATGAGGAGGTACTAGGACAGATGACTGAAATCTTGGTCAATGAGACACTAAGAAATACCCTCAAGGAGGTTGAAAGTGCTCGCCAGATAATTTTAAAGCTTAGTAGTTCAAGTTACAGTGACCGACAACAATGCATTAAATAAAATTGAGATTACACCTGAAACCAAACTAGATGGAACGCAGAGCTCAGTAGAGTTTACAGCTGAAAAGGGCTGTAAAGAGAGAGTGACAAGGCCATGAAAAAATGTAATTACAAGTTTGAGTATTTTAAATTGGAAGCATTATTGAACCTGAAACCATTGTGTGTTAGAAAACTATTATGTGTTAGAGGTCTGAAGAAGCATTCCGACCCAAAATCTGTCCCTGTTCTCTAAAGATGCCGCTTGACTCCAGCACTTTTTGTCCTTTTTTTGTAAGCCAGCATCTGAAATTCCTTGTATCCACATGTTAGAAAACGTGATGGGGAACAATAACTGGCACTCTCAGCAAGTTTGGATCTGGCCAACTGCACTCTGGATGAACTCTGTGGTGGGTGGAGACAAGAAGGAGAGGAGAGCATTGAATACTCAAGTTCTATTTGAGAAATGTATATGCATTCAGTTAATTATTAGATCTCACTGCTTAAATCTATCCTGCATTCAACATTAAGAAAGCAGAGAGCACACTATTACATTTTGTTGAGAAATATTAAATGTTTTGAATTAAACTTTTATTTTTTAACTTTCTTAAATATTATTAACAAAAGGCAGAAACACATTTTTGGGAACAATCTGGGAACGTAAATAGAAATTCATGCAGTAGAGGCGTTAAATTATACCTTAATTGGTTTTCTTAATTAGATACTGTTAAAAAAATCTTGGCAAGTCTGGACTAGTGTAGATCAAGATTTAGAACATTGTTTATCATTTCTGCTGCTGTAGTCCTGTTTATTCGGTTCCCCTGAAGCCAACTCTCTTCCTCCCAGTTAGAGAATTAGTTTAGTTTAGTTTATTGTCACGTGTACCGAGCTACAAGGGAAAAGCTTTTGTTGCGTGCTAACCAGTAGGCAGAAAGACTATACATGATTACAATCGAGTTGCCCACATGATAAAGTGAATAATAATAATAATAATAATAATAATAATACACTTAATTGTCAGGCATTTAGTTATCAGGCAGTTAACAATAACAGTTAGTGCAAGGTAAAGTCCAGTAATGTCCAATTAATGATAGCCCAAAGTACTTCAAAGAAGTAGATAGTATCTCAGGACTGCTCTCTAGAGTCATAGAGTGATACAGTGTGGAAACAGGCCCTTCAGCCCACACCGACCAACATGTCCCAGCCACATTAGTCCCACCTGCCTGAGCTTGTTCCATATCCCTCCAAACCTGTCCTATCCATGTACCTGTCTAACTGTTTCTTAAACGTTGGGATAGTCCCAGCCTCAACTACCTCCTCTGGCAGCTCGTTCTATACACCCACCAACCTTTGTGTGAAAAAGTTACACCCTCAGATTCCTATTAAATCTTTTCCCCTTCACCTTGAACCTATGTCCTCTGGTCCTCGATTCCCCTACTCTGGGCAAGAGACTCTGTGCATCTATCCGATATATTCCTCTCATGATTTTATACACCTCTATAAGATCACCCTTCATCCTCCTGCACTTCATGGAATAGAGACCCAGCCTACTCAATCTCTCCCTATAGCTCACACCCTCTACTCCTGGCAACATCCTTTTAAATCTTTTCTGAATCCTTTCAAGCTTGACAATATCTTTCCTATAGCATGATGCCCAGAACTGAACACAATATTCTAAATGCGGTCTCACCAACGTCTTACACAACTGCAACATGACTTCCCAACTTCTATACTCAATACTCTGACTGATGAAGGCCAATGTGCCATTTTGACCACCTTATCTACCTGCGACTCGACATTCAAGGAACCATGCACCTGCACTCTTAGATCCCTCTGCTCTACAACACTCCCCAGAGGCCTACCATTCACTGTGTAGGTCCTGCCCTTGTTAGACATAACAACTCTAGTTGTGGTAGGATGATTTAATTACCTGATAACAGCTGGGAAGAAACTGTCTCTGAATCTGGAGGTATGCATTTTCACACGTCTGTACCTCTTGCCTGATGGGAGAGGGGAGAAAAGGGAGTGACCGGGTGTGACTCGACCATGATTATGCTGGTGGCCTTGCTGAGGGACATGCCAAACAATCCGAGATACCGGCCCATAAAATCAGCCTCAGAAGTGGGCTATGTAAACGGATCTGCTGGCTCCAACTGGGCCGGAGTTCCAGAACCCTGGCCGCATGGGGGGCAAATTCAACCCGCCGATCAGCCACGGAAGTCCCAATGAGGTCAAGATCGGCCATTTCACGGCTTCGGTGCCACATTTACGGGGGGGGGGGGGCTTCTGGGGGGCATTTCAATTGTGCTCTCCCAATTCTGTCTGGATTAAAGGAGGTGCCGGACCACCAGTTCCCAGAAAATCGGTGGTGGACCTTTATATCCAGACAAGGCCATTGTAGCAAGCAGAACATGTGGCAATCAGAAAGGTTGTAGAAAAATAAATGGTTAAAGCTAATATCACTCATGTAAGATGTTTTGGAGCAAGACTTCAAGATATTTTTAAAAAAGTGGGCTTCTTGGAGTCAGAGAGTCATAAAGCACAGAAAGAGGCCCTTCAGCCCAACTCGTCCGTGTCATCTATGATGCCCCATCTAAGCTAGTCCCAGTTACCTGCATTTGCCCCATATCTCTCTAAACCTTTCCTATCCATGTCCTGTCCAAGTGTCTTTTAAATGTTGTTATAGATTTATACATCTCTATAAGATCGCTCCTCAACCTCCTGCACGCCATGGAATAAATACCAGAATGCCCAACCTCTCCCCGTAACTCAGGCTCTCAAGTCCTGGCAAGGGAGTTGGAGGCTTAGTTAATAATACGCAAAATAATTTTTGTTTAAAATTAATTGGATGTTGATTATTTATTTAGAAAATGGAAGTTAATTACATTAAAAACATCTATACTTGTGGATTCCTCATCGCATATTAACAGCGTAGAACACTTATTGTCCAGTAAAGCGGTTTCTTACCCCCTCCAAGATCATCCAGCTCTTCTCCATATTGAACATTAGTCAAGGTGCTGGAGTAACTCAGTGGGTCAGGCAGCGTCTCTGGAGAAAAAGGATGGGTGACGTTTTGGGTCGGGATCCTCCTTTAATCAAACTAACGATCACGCGTCGTTTCCAAGTCATTATTGCATCAGGGTGCTTGAGTGATGTATTTGGCGTGAGATTAGTGTCCTTTAATGATCTTGGATATTAGTGTGGCAGCAGGAGGTGTCCCGTGATGTTGTTTCCAGGGATTTCAGGGAGCTGAAATAGTTGGAGCGAGTAAGTCCAGGCTGAAGCTCAGGAAGAGTTAACATGGGGTCAGAAGAGGAAGGTTGGGCTTGCAGCCGATTCAGGAATTTATGTAATTTCCTTACTTTTGATCAAAGTAGCAGGATCTCTGGGAGAGGACCTATACAGTGTTGTGAAGGGGGAAGATTCCCAGAGGTCAGGCAAGAGCCAAGTAAAGTAGCTAAATGTTAAAGAGGTAACTGTAGAAAACTAATCAACAGCATGAGCAGAAGAAAGGGACTTTTGGGCAATTTAAATTAGAGAATTATGAAATATTTTGACAAAAGGTCACTGCAGGTCAAGATTTCATTTTGATTTAGCTGATGGACATAAAAGTTATCCTGCTGATCTTCTCACAATGTTTAATTAATATTCATCTTAAGACAGATTTATTTAGATCGTGCATATTTGGTCTTAACTATAAAAATCTATTATGTTTTCATATAATAAAAGGAATCTGGAGGAAATTATTTTTCAACAGCAGTGATATAAGCATAAAAAATTCCAATTTCCCTTGGGCAAGGATTTTTGCACGTTATTTGTGTTTCTTAAAAGAAATGCTGTCTAAAGTAAATCAAAGAAAGAGAGCTTTGAAATGCTAAATTCCTGCAGATTGGATCTGATTGAAAAGATGCATTCAAATCTCATCTCAATTTCTCCCCAATTTTCCTAACCCCTTAAAGAACAGTTTTAGGGTGAAGCCCCTATGTGTTTATAGTGGAACAGCCAAATGGCATGACAATGGGGTTCCAAAGTTTGCTTTATTTTATTTTTAAAATTATGATTGCATGTTTTCTTTGAAATGAATGACCCTTTGCTGAAATTGTAGGAATGTGTAGCCTTACAAGATAGATATCTGGAAACCCGTTGCTGGTTGGCAGTGCTAGCTGGCTATATTACAGATTCAGTGTGTGATTCTTGCCTCCAAAATTCATTCCATGGAATGCAAGTTAAAATCTGGGAGAAAAACCTTTTCCAAGCATGTTGGCTGTATAAAATGATTTCACTTTATTGACCAACTTCCTGAGATTACTTGTTTTATTCACATTAGAACTATACACTCTGACTCTAAATGTAACCCCACTTTAAAAAAAGGGAGGGAGAGAGAAAACGGGGAATTACAGACCAGTTAGTCTAACATCGGTAGTGGGGAAAATGCTAGAGTCAGTTATTAAAGATGTGATAGCAGCATATTTGGAACGTGGTGAAATCATTGGACAAAGTCAGCATGGTAAATCATGTCTGACGAATCTTATAGAATTTTTCGAGGATGTAACTAGTAGAGTGGATAAGGGAGAACCAGTGAATGTGTTATATCTGGACTTTCAGAAGGCTTTCCACAAGGTCCCACGTAAGAGATTAGTATGCAAACTTAAAGCACACGGTATTGGGGGTTCAGTATTGATGTGGATAGAGAACTGGCTGGCAGACAGGAAGCAAAGAGTAGGAGTAAACGGGTCCTTTTCAGAATGGCAGGCAGTGACTAGTGGGGTACCGCAAGGCTCAGTGGTGGGACCCCAGCTATTTACAATTTATATTAATGACCTGGATGAGGGAATTGAAAGCAACATCTCCAAGTTTGCGGATGACACTAAGCTGGGGGGCAGTGTTAGCTGTGAGGAGGATGCTAGGAGACTGCAAGGTGACTTGGATAGGCTGGGTGAGTGGGCAAATGTTTGGCAGATGCAGTATAATGTGGATAAATGTGAGGTTATCCACTTTGGTGGCAAAAACGGGAAGGCAGACTATTATCTAAATGGTGGCCGATTAGGAAATGGGGAGATGCAGCGAGACCTGGGTGTCATGGTACACCAGTCATTGAAAGTAGGCATGCAGGTGCAGCAGGCAGTGAAGAAAGCGAATGGTATGTTGGCCATCATAGCAAGAGGATTTGTGTATAGGAGCAGGGAGGTTCTACTGCAGTTGTACAGGGTCTTGGTGAGACCACACCTGGAGTATTGCGTACAGTTTTGGTCTCCAAATCTGAGGAAGGACATTATAGCCATAGAGGGAGTGCAGAGAAGGTTCACCAGAATGATTCCTGGGATGTCAGGACTTTCATACGAAGAAAGACTGGATAGACTTGGCTTATACTCGCTAGAATTTAGGAGATTGAGAGGGGATCTTATAGAAACGTACAAAATTCTTATGGGGTTGGACAGGCTAGATGCAGGAAGATTGTTCCCGATGTTGGGGAAGTCCAGGACAAGGGGTCACAGCTTAAGGATAAGGGGGAAATCCTTTAAGACCGAGATGAGGAAAAACTTTTTCACACAGAGAGTGGTGAATCTCTGGAATTCTCTGCCACAGAGGGTAGTTGAGGCCAGTTCATTGGCTATATTTAAGAGGGAGTTAGATGTGGCCCTTGTGGCTAAGGGGATCAGGGGATATGGAGAGAAGGCAGGTACGGGATACTGAGTTGGATGATCAGCCATGATCATATTGAATGGCGGTGCAGGCTCGAAGGGCCAAATGGCCTACTCCTGCACCTATTTTCTATGTTTCTATGTTTCTATAATTAAAAAATAAATTTTGAGATGAGTTCAATTTATTCCCGTCTTCCATTACTCCAAATATAATCATTTCAGTATTAGGTTCCATTTTTATCTTAAATAATTTTGTAAATATTTCAAAAATATCACTCCAGAATTTATAACGTTTTATGCAGGAAACAAAAGGGTGTGTTATAGTTGCATTTTGGGCTAGACATGTATCACAAATGGGGGAGGTATTTGGATAGAATTTATTCAATCTAGTTTTTGAATAATATAATCTATGTAAAATTTTAAATTGAATTAAATTATGTCTTACATTAATAGAACATTTGTGTATATATATCAAATACTTTTCCCATGTTTCCTTCGTAATTTTTATCATTATTTCTCGTTCCCACTCTTCTCTAAGTACCTCTGGCGATGGTAGGTCTATATTTAAAATACTATTATATAAATATGATATTAATTTCTGTGTCAGCCTTAATATTCATTTCTTCTTCGTGGATCAAAAATTATGTTTTGATATCTTTGTATGTATTTCTTCATGAAGTCGCAAATCTGAAGATATTTAAAATATTGGTTATTTTTCAGTTTAAATTTTAATTGTAATTGTTGGAATGGTAACAAGTTTCCCATTTCATACATATCACCGATCCTTTTAATTCCCATTCTTTCCCATTGGTTATATGTTTTATCAATAAGAGATGATTTAAATGAAGGATTATTCACTATTGGCATTAACAATGATAGATTTCTCAATTTTAAAGATAATTTTATTTGTTTCAAAATTCTTATTGTATCATGTATAATTGGGTTATTCTTATATATTATGTTGTTCAGTTTTATTGGGGAGAAGAGGATCGCTCCTATGTTACAAGGGGAACAATCCTCTTTCTCCATTCTTATCCATTCTGTCTGTTGGGTAGAACTGTCCAACCAGTAAATTATATTCTTAATATGCACTGCCCAATAGTAATACAAAAAGTTCGGAAGTGAAAGTCCCCCGACATCTTTTGGATTACATAAGTGTTTTTTTTAAATTCTATGTGATCTATAGTCCCAAATAAAATTAGTAATATTAGAGTCTAGTTTTTTTTTTTTTAATTTGGGTATATATAATGGTATAGATTGAAATAGGTATAATAATTGTGGTAAAAAAATCATTTTTATAGCGTTTATTCTACCTATAAATGATAAGGGAAGTGTTTTCCAGAATTTAATCAATGCGTTGAGTTTCTTTAATAAAGGCATAAAATTAGCATTAAATAATGCTTTATATTTTCTAGTAATTTGAATACCCAAATACTTACATTTTTCTGTTGCAATTTTAAAGGGGAATTTCAATAAGTGTGTAGATTCTTAACGTCATGATTTCACTTTTATTCCAGTTTATTCTATATCCAGAAAAGGACCCAAATTCCTCTATTAAATTTAATAAATTTGGTATGCTCGTTTGTGAATTTGTAATATAGTTTTGGTCTCCTAATCTGAGGAAAGACATTCTTGCCATAGAGGAAGTACAGAGAAGGTTTACCAGACTGATTCCTGGAATGGCAGGACTTTCATATGAAGAAAGACTGGATAGAATTCTTAAGGGGTTGGACAGGCTAGATGCAGGAAGATTGTTCCCGATGTTGGAGAAGTCCAGGACAAGGGGTCACAGTTTAAGGATAAGGGGGAAGTCTTTTAGGACCAAGATGAGAAAAAAAAATTCACACAGAGAATGGTGAATCTATGGAATTCTCTGCCACAGAAAGTAGTTGAGGCAAGTTCATTGGCTATATTTAAGAGGGAGTTAGATGTGACCCTTGTGGCTAAAGGGATCAGGGGGTATGGAGAGAAGGCAGGTACAGGATACTGAGTTGGATGATCAGCCATGATCATATTGAATGGCGGTGCAGGCTCGAAGGGCCGAATGGCCTACTTCTGCACCTATTTTCTATGTTTCTATGTTTCTAAATCTAGTGAATCAGCTGCCAAGTTCAAAAAGACCAAATTGATTTTACATGAAAGATTTTGAAATGAAGTTGAAGACTGCATGTTAGATTACTAATTGTTGATTATATTTGTACCCATTTAGTGAATTTTGGGGAGTCAGAAAAATAATTTTACATAATGTTTGTATGCAGGTTATTTGCACAAGGAAGGTTTGCATTGCAACAATGATTGTTTAATCTGATGCAATAATGTGGGTTGAAGTATCGGTATTGGAAAAGGCATTAAGGAAAACATTATCCTTAAAATGGGTGACCTGCTCTGCTCCTGAAGTAGGACTTAAATCCAACAGAATTCTGCGTGAGAAATTAGAGATTAGAGATTAGAGATTCCTTTATTTGTCATTCAGACCTTTCGGTCTGAACGAAATTTTGTTGCCTGCAGTCATACATATAATAATAAATGTAATAATAAATGACAAAACACACAATAAACACAAATTAACATCCACCACAGTGAGTTCACCAGGTACCTCCTCACTGTGATGGAGGCAAAAGTCTTAAAGTCTCTGTCTCTTCCCGCTTTCTTCTCCCTCGGCGATCCAGGCTTCTGATGCTGTGGCCCCGCCGGGCGACGGTAAGCCAGTCCAGCGGCCGAATCCGTGCTCCGCGACGAGCCGGCTCAAACTCCGCGGCCCGGGGTGGTCGAAGCTGCCGAAGCTGCCGCCCTCCAGTCCAGCGGACGCAGCTGTAGTTGCGGGAGCCCCAGAAAAACAGGTCACCAACCTGTGACCTGCGCGCTCCCGACGATGTCATCCACCGGGCCTGCGGCCGAGCCTCCGGAATCAGGTCGCCACCAGTGTCCTCGGTCGCCACCGCCGGAACGCCACCGCAGCTCCGAAGCCGGCCAGCCTCGCGCTCCCGAAGATGTCGTCCACTGGGCCAGCTGCGGCCGAGCCTCCGGATTCAGGTCGCCACCAGTGTCCTCGGTCGCCACCGCCGGAATGCCACCGCCACCGCCGGAACGCCACCGCAGCCCCGAAGTTGGCCAGCCTCGCGCTGGTAAGTCCTGGCTCTGCCTCCGGAGCCTCGAGGTCGGTCGGTCGCTCGCAGTTGGAGTTGGAGGCCGGCAGCTCGCAGTTGGAGTTGGAGGCCGGCAGCTAGCAGTTGGAGTTGGAGGCCGGCAGCTCCGCCATTTTGGCCTCAGCGCAGACGGAGGCAGAGAAGGGGGATACGACAAGAAAAAGTCGCATTCCCCCGAAAGAAGAGACAAAAGTCATGTTTCACCCCCCACCCCCCCACCCCCCACATACACAACCCAATAAACTAAAATTTAACTGAAACAGGACAAAAGAAAACAATAAAAAAAGTAAAAACAGACGGACTGCAGGCGAGCCGCTGCTGTACGACAGCGCCACCACTTCCGGAAATGAGATTACTAATACATTGGCTTAAACATCTGTAATCAGGATCTGCAAAAAGCGTAGAGATTTAGGATCTGCCTTTGAACATAGAACATAGAACAGTACAGCACAGGAACAGGCCCTTCAACCCACAGTGCTTGTGCCAAACCTGATGCAAAGTTGAACTGATCTCATCTGCCTGTTCATGATCCATATCCTTCTATTCACTGCACTTCCATGTGCATATCTAAACACCTCTTAAACACTACTAGCATATCTGCCACCATGCCTGGCAATGTTTCCATCTCCCGCCACTCTGTTAAAGAAAAAAAACTTGCCCCACACATCTCCATTAAACCCCCCCCCCCCCTCACCTTATTGCTGTGGTTGTCCTCTGGTGTTGGACATTTCCATCCTGGGATAAAGGTTCTGACCGTTCTTGGCTGGCCAATTTGATCAATCAGATGAATGCTCCATTAGCAAAGCACTTCCTTCACACAGAACCAAAACTTCTAAGTTCATTAAATGTCTGCTCTACATGTTAGGCCCAGCAGTAGAAAGCAGTTGATTATAAATGGCCTTTTAATAGTACTTGTCATTAATGTAATTGTAAGCGCTCCACTCGTGCCTTATCCATATTTTCCCAATTTATTCCCTTTCATTAAAACCATTCTGTCACATGACAGTACTTAATGCCCTTTCCCATTAAATATGTTGTATCTTATCTTATTATGGAGGAATACCTTCAGTAAAGGGAAAAATAAGGCTCCCGACTAGATGATATATAATATGCGCTGGCACAGTGCTGCAGCGGTAGAGTTGCTGCCTTACAGCGCCAGAGACCCGGGTTCAATCCTGACTCTGGATGCTGTTTGTACGCAGTTTGCACGTTCTCCATGACCGCATGGGTTTCCCCTGGGTGCTCCATTTTCCTCCCACATTCCAAAGGTGTGCAGGTTTGAAGGTTAATTGGCTTCTGTAAATTGCCCCTAGTGTGTAGGATAGAACTTGTGTACAAGTGATCGTTGGTCGGTGTGGATTTGTTGAGACAAATGGCCTGTTTTTACACTGTATTTCTAAATTAAACTGAACTGAACATTTTTTTTTCTTTTATTATTTGGAATTTCTGGCTAATAATCATATTCCTGCTTAACTCAAGTTATTAATGGTAATAATTAAGTTATATTAACTGTGTGTGCTTTTACCCATGGTCCAGTTTTTTCCAACTAGAGAAGGCAGCGTCTCTAAGTTGACATTTGAAAAACTGCTGTATGTTACAATGGTAACTCTGATCCATCACAGTGCAGGTCATCTAAAACAATGAATCAATAGACAATAGACAATAGGTGCAGGAGCAGGTCATTCGGCCCCAAGCCAGCACCGCCATTCAATATGATCATGGCTGATCATCCCCAATCAGTACCCCATTCCTCCCTTCTCCCCATATCCCCTGACTCCGCTATCTTTAAGAGCCCTATCTAGCTCTCTCTTGAAAGTATCCAGGGAACCGGCCTCCACGGCCTCTGAGGCAGAGAATTCCACAGACCCACAACTCTCTGTGTGAAAAAGTGTTTCCTCATCTCCGTTTTAAATGGCTTACCCCTTATTCTTAAACTGTGGCCCCTGGTTCTGGACTCCCCCAACATCGGGAACATGTTTCCTGCCTCCAGGCTTAGATGGATACATAGACAATAGGTGCAGGAGCAGGCCATTCAGCCCTTCAAGCCAGCATCGCCATTCAATGTGATCATGGCTGATCATCCACAATCAGTACTCCGTTCCTGCCTTCTACCCATATCCCTTGATTCCACTAGCCCTAAGAGCTACCAACTCTCTTTTGAATGCATCCACTCTCAAACTCTCTTTTGAATCGGCCTCAACTGCCTTCTGAGGCGGAGAATTCTACAAATTCACTACTCTTTGTGAAAATGAGTTACCTCATCTCAGTTCTAAATGACCTACCCCTTATTCTTAAACTGAGGCCCCTGGTTCTGGACTCCCCCAACATCGGGAACATGTTTCCTGCCTCCAGCGTGTCCAAACCCTTAATAATCTTATATGTTTCAATAAGATCCTCTCATCCTTCTAAATTCCAAAGTATACAAGTCCAGCCGCTCCATTCTCTCATCATATGACAGCCCCACCATCCCGGGAATTAACCTTGTAAACCTACGCTGCACTCCCTCAATAGCACTGAAAATGCACACAATACTCCAGGTGTGGTCTCACTAGGGCCCTATACATCTGCAGAAGTACCTCTTTGCTCCTATACTCAACTCCTCTTGTTATGAAGGCCAACATACCATTCGCTTTCTTCACTGCCTGATGCACCTGCATGCTTACTTTCATTGACTGATGAACAAGGATCTCCAGATTCCGTTGTACTTCCCCTTTTCCCAACTTGACACCATTTAGATAATAATCTGACTTCCTGTTTTTGCTACCAAAGTGGATAACCTCACATTTATCCACATTAAACTGAACCTGCCATACATCTGCCCACTCACCCAACTGTCCAAGTCACCCTGAATTCTCATAGCATCCTCCTCACAGTTCACACTGCCACCTAGCTTTGTGTCATCTGCAAATGTGCTAATGTTACTTTGAATCCCTTCATCTAAACCATTGATGTATATTGTAAATAGCTGCGGTCCAAGCACTGAGCCTTGCGGTACCCCACTAGCCACGGCCTGCCATTCTGAAAGGGACTCGTTAATCCCTATTCTTTGTTTCCTGTTTGCCAACTAATTTTCTATCCATGTCAGCACTCTACCCCCAATACCATGTGCCCTAATTTTGCCCACTAATCTCCTATGTGGGACCTTATCAAATGCCCTCTGAAAGTCCAGGTACACAACATCCACTGGCTCTCCCTTGTCCATTTTCCTAGTTACATCATCAAAAAGAAGATTAGTCAAGCATGATTTCCCCTTCGTAAAACCATGCTGACTCGGACTGATACTGTTACTGCTATCCAAATGTGCCGCTATTTCATCTGTTATGATTGACTCCAGCATCTTCCCCACCACCGATGCTAGGCTAACTGGTCTATAATTCCCTGTTTTCTCTCTCCCTCCTTTCTTAAAAAGTGGGATAACATTAGCTACCCTCTAATCCACAGGGACTCATCCTGAATCTATAGAACATTAGAAAATAATCACCAATGCATCCACGATTTCTAGAGCCGCTTCGTTAAGTACCCTGGGATGCAGACCATCAGGCTCTGAGGATTTATTAGCCTTCTGTCCCATCAGTCTACCCAACACCATTTCCTGCCTAATGTGGATTTCCTTCAGTTCCTCCGTCACCCCAGATCCTCTGGCCACATCAGGAAGATTGTTTGTGTCCTCCTTAGTGAAGACAGATCCAAAGTACCTGTTCAACTCATCTGCCATTTCCTTTTTCCCCATAATAAATTCACATTTTTCAGTCTTCAAGGGTCCAACATGGATAGAATCATTCCCCTTAATTGTCATAATTTTTTTTTGCTTGCATATTTTGAATTGTGCATTGTGCTGTATGAAACTAAGCTTAAGTAAGCCTGAATAGTTCATACAAATGTTCATGCAGGAACCATCCAGAATACATGTAGTTACAGAATTTCAACTCTGGCCTTTGTCCACCATCTGCCTATCAAAACACCCCTCACTTGTATCAATGTATTACCAGCCAGGCTTTGTCCTGTCCCTCTCCTCCCCCCTTCCAGCTTGCTTCCCCCACCCCTCCCCCCACCCGCCTACATTCAGTCTGAAGATGGGTCCCGACCCAAAGCGTCACCTATCCACGTTCTCCAGAGATGCTGGTGAAGCGTCCTCTAAACAAGGCCAGATGTCAGGATTAAACCCAGGTCATCAGAGCTGTGATGCTGCAGTGCTGCTGGCTGCACTTGAGTGGTGCCACTTGTGAAGAATATTTCATTCTAGGATCCTGTAGGGAACTCAAATCATATCTTGCATCCAAGGTAAAGAATAATGAAAGAAAGTGTGATGAAACATGTAAATAAAACTGATCCTGGCAGGAGAGTATATATTAAAACATTTTTTAGATAATTAGTTGGGTCAACAAGAAAGTTCCATAGGTCATGTCCACCTGGCTTTTTCAGAATATGGAAAATAACCCTTTGCCACGAACAAACAATTGCATTTATTTAAAACTGTAATGCTTGCAGCAATGTAGTTATTAACACATTTACGTAAAAACAGTTTAATAATGACATTAGCATTATATGAACTGTTCATAAATGTTATGTAGTAAAAGGATCCACAGAGGCTGGTTTATACAGAATATTGTTCAATGCTACTCAATGAGAAGCAACCAAACCACAAGGTCTGTCATTTTCTCCAAGGTCTGCCATTTTGTGTCATTATTAGGACGAGAAATGAAGTAGAATTAGTGATAGCAAAATTCCATCTCAAATCAGTTGCTGCCAAGTGCACTTCAAATAACGTCCTACAAATACTTTTTCACAGAGTATGTATAATTCTCTGCCTCAGAGGGCGGTGGAGGGCCAGTTCTCTGGATACTTTCAAGAGAGAGCTAGATAGGGCTCTTAAAGATAGCGGTGTCAGGGGATATGGGGAGAAGGCAGGAACTGATTGTGGATGATCACATTGAATGGCGGTGCTGGCTTGAAAGGTCGAATGGCCTACTCCAGCTCCTATTGTCTATTGTCTATAACAATAGCCTTAAGAACTGCACGGAATTGCAAGCAAAAAGATAAGCTGCAACACATTGACATTTTCAGTGACTTCATGACTGATTCATGGAAATATGGATGTTTCTATATCGCTAATCTCTGAATTATCCCCATCACACTGTGAATATCCCCATCACACTGTAAATCAGGGAAGGTAGTGCATCCGTGGATAACAAGGGAAATCAGGGATAGTATCAAAACAAAAGATGAAGCGTACAAATTAGCCAGAAAAAGCAGCCTACCAGAGGACAGGGAGAAATTCAGAGTCTGGCAGAGGAGGACAAAAGGCTTAATTAGGAAAGGGAAAATAGATTATGAAAGAAAACTGACAGGGAACATAAAAACTGACTGCAAATGTTTTTATAGATATGTCAAGAGGAAAAGATTAGTTAAAACAAATGTAGGTCCCTTGCAGTCAGAAACAGGTGAATTGATCATGGGGAACAAGGACATGGCAGACCAATTGAATAATTACTTTGGTTCTGTCTTCACTAAGGAAGACATAAATAATCTGCCGGAAATAGCAAGGGACCGGGGGTTAAATGAGATGGAGGAACTGAGTGAAATCCAGGTTAGCCGGGAAGTGGTGTTAGGTAAATTGAATGCATTAAAGGCCGATAAATCCCCAGGGCCGGATAAGTTGCATCCCAGAGTACTTAAGGAAGTAGCCGCAGAAATAGTGGATGCATTAGTGATAATTTTTCAAAACTCTTTAGATTCTGGAGTAGTTCCTGAGGACTGGAGGGTAGCTAATGTAACCCCACTTTTTAACAAGGGAGGGAGAGAGAAAACGGGGAATTACAGACCAGTTAGTCTAACATCGGTGGTGGGGAAAATTCTGGAGTCGGTTATTAAAGATGGGATAGCAGCACATTTGGAAAGTGGTGAGTTCATTGGACAAAGTCAGCATGGATTTATGAAAGGTAAATCATGTCTGACGAATCTTATAGAATTTTTCGAGGATGTAACTAGTAGAGTGGATAAGGGAGAACCAGTGGATGTGTTATATCTGGACTTTCAGAAGGCTTTCCACAAGGTCCCACATAAGAGATTAGCATACAAACTTAAAGCACATGGTATTGGGGGTTCAGTATTGATGTAGATAGAGAACTGGCTGGCAGACAGGAAGCAAAGAGTAGGAGTAAACGGGTCCTTTTCAGAATGGCAGGCAGTGACTAGTGGGGTACCGCAAGGCTCAGTGCTGGGACCCCAGCTATTTATAATATATATTAATGACCTGGATGAGGGAATTGAATGCAACATCTCCAAGTTTGCGGATGACATGAAGCTGGGGGGCAATGTTAGCTGAGGAGGATGCTAGGAGGCTGCAAGGTGACTTGGATAGGTTGGGTGAGTGGGCAAAGGCATGGCAGATGCAGTATAATGTGGATAAATGTGAGGTTATCCACTTTGGTGGCAAAAACAGGAAAGTAGACTATTATCTGAATGGTGGCCGATTAGGAAAAGGGGAGATGCAACGAGACCTGGGTGTCATGGTACACCAGTCATTGAAAGTAGGAATGCAGGTGCAGCAGGCAGTGAAGAAAGCAAATGGTATGTTAGCATTCATAGCAAAATGATTTGAGTATAAGAGCAGGGAGGTTCTACTGCAGTTGTACAGGGTCTTGGTGAGACCACACCTGGAGTATTGCGTACAGTTTTGGTCTCCTAATCTGAGGAAAGACATTCTTGCCATAGAGGGAGTACAGAGAAGGTTTACCAGACTGATTCCTGGGATGGCAGGACTTTCATATGAGGAAAGACTGGATAGACTCGGCTTGTACACGTTGGAATTCAGAAGACTGAGGGGGGATCTTATAGAAACGTACAAAATTCCTAAGGGGTTGGACAGGCTAGATGCAGGAAGATTATTCCCGATGTTGGGGAAGTCCAGAACTAGGGGTCACAGTTTAAGGATAAGAGGGAAGACTTTTAGGACCGAGATGAGGAAATCATTTTTTACACAGAGAGTGGTGAATCTGTGGAATTCTCTGCCACAAAAGGTAGTTGAGGCCAGTTCATTGGCTATATTTAAGAGGGAGTTAGATGTGGCCCTTGTGGCTAAAGGGATCAGGGGGTATGGAGAGAAGGCAGGGATGGGATACTGAGTTGGATGATCAGCCATGATCATATCAAATGGCGGTGCAGACTCGAAGGACCGAATGGCCTACTCCTGCACCTATTTTCTATGTTTCTATGTAATATCAGTATAGTCATAGAATCATAGAGCTATGTAGCACAGGCTCTTCAGCCAAACTCATAATGCTGACTACGTTGCTTAACTGAGCTTGTCCCAATTGTTGGTGCATGTATAGTCCTGTATATTCCTCTAAATTGTTCTCATCCCTGTGCACATCGAAGTGTCTTTTAAATGTTGCAATCATACCTGCCTCTACCACTTCCTCTGGCAGCTCATTCCATATACCCACCATCATCTGTCGGGAAAAAATGCCCCTCGTCTCCCTCTTAAACCTTTCCCCTCTCACTTTTAACCTAGTTGCCTTCTGGTTTTAGACTTCACTACCTACTGCCAGAGCAGGTGATGAAATCAGATGCAAGAACCACGTTTAAGAAATATTTAAATGTGCACCTGAAAAGATATGGCATGAAAGACTACCAACCTAATGCTGGCAAATAGGATTAGTGTAGTGGGGCAAAATAGTTTTGTTTTGTTTAATGTCATGTGTTCTGAGGTATAGTGAAAAGCTTTGGTTGCGTACTAACCAGTTAGCAGAAAGACAATGCATGATTACGATCAAGCCGTCCACAGTGTACAAATACACGGTGACGGGAATAACATGAGTATAGTTAAAGTAAGAAATGTTGTTGTTGGAGTAGAGATTTCGACTGAGGAAATTTCTCCTCATTTCAAAATTCATTAGATGAAACCGTTTGCTCTAATGGACATGAAGTAGTGAATCAACCCCACAGGATACAAGGTCAATTTTTCCAAAAATTACAGAAGTGATCAGAAGTAAAAACAGAATATGCTGAAAGGACCAGATAGTATCCGTAGAAAGTGAAAAACTGAGTTAACATTTCAGTTAGATCCCTGTCAGAAGGGTGATTGACTTGAAATATTATCTCTGTTTCTCGCGATGCACATATTGCCCAACCAGACCACTTTCTGTTTTATTTTCAGATTTTCAGCAGCTGCAGTTTAATTTAAAAGAAACAGAGTGCTTGAGTAACTCAGTGGATTGGGTGGCGTCTCTGGAGAACATGAATTGGTGTTGTTTCGGGTTGGGACCCGTCTTCAGATAGTGAATTTGGTCAGGTGTCAGGGGTTATGGGGAGAAGGCAGGAGAATGGGGTAGGGGGGGAGAGATAGATCAGCCATGTGGAGTCGACTTGATGGGCCGAATGGCCTAATTCTGCTCCTATCACATGACCTTATGACCTAAGAAGGGTCCTAATCTGAAACATCCAGTGGAGCCACCCTCCAGAGATCCTCCCTGAGCCATTGCATTACACCAGCACTTGATATCTTTTTTTGCAAATTAGCATCTGCAGTTCCTTATGTCTACATTTTACTGTTTCACAGCAAAATCTCCTCAAGGTATGGCAATCAGTCTGAAGCAGGGTCACGACCTGCAATGTCGCCTATCCATGTCCTCCAGAGAAGCCACCTGACCTGCTGAGTTACTCCAGCACTTGTGTTTTGCTTTTGTAAATCTACATCTGCAGTTCCTTGAGAGTTCACTTTTTATTTGAAACATCAATGATGGTCTTTGAATCCACAACTATGACAGACTTTGCATGTATTGACACTTCAATGAGATGACTGCATTGTATAAGACAGTCTTGAAAGTTCAGTCCCACGAGAAACAATGCCTGCCTGACCCCTTACATTTTGCCTACCAAACTTAAGAGGCTAAGCCATGAATGTCCCAAGGACTTTCAGCATCCAACCAACTCATTCATCCAACCTAAAATCAAAATCACCTATTTTAGTTTGCCATTTGGAGTAGTTTTCTTTTGTCTGCAATTAAGTCTCAAATGTAACACCAGCTGTGAGCACTCAACAGTTGAATCTAAGATCAAACCAAGATAACAAGTCTGCTTTTACTATCTACAGGAGTCAAGTACACTACCGGATTAAAAAGACATAGACTCAACCAACACCTGTGTGAGAACAAAAACGTCATTGTAAACAAATGCTTGTCTTTTCAATCTTATTTCCTCCTTGAAGCTAAGAAATAAATGAACAAGTGTAAAGAAGGAGGGTGGGAAGGAAGGTGCAATTGATACTAATCAATACAATGGAAATTGTAAGGCAAAAGTCAAACTACTGGTTGAACGAGAGTAAGTCTGAGGTCATCCTTCTCGGCCCCTCGGACTCAAATCAAAATGATAGCAGGCAGCCTTGGAAGCCTTACCCCACTACTCAAACCTCACGTCAAAAACCTTGGCGTGATATTTGACTCAGCACTGAAATTTGACAAAAGTCAATGCCGTGGTTAAAGCTAGCTTCTTTCAGCTTCGGACGATAGCTAAAATAAAACAATTCCTCCACTTTGATGACTTTGAAAAGATCATCCATACATTTATCTCCTCCTGCCTAGATTACTGCAACTCCCTTTACACTGGCATCAGCCAATCTTCCCTGTCCCGCCTGCAACTGGTCCAAAACGCCGCAGCGAGACTCCTGACGGGTGCCCGAAAAAGGGACCACATCACCCCGATGCTGGCCTCTCTCCACTGGCTCCCTGTGCGGTTCCGTATACATTTCAAGATCCTCCTCTATGTCTACAAAGCCCTCAATGGGCTTGCCCCCACCTACATTAAAAGTCTTCTCACCCACCACTCCACCTCCAGGTCCCTCAGATCGGCCGACTTGGGGTTGCTGAATATCCCGCGGTCTAGGCATAAGCTCAGGGGCGACCGCGCCTTTGCAGTTGCAGCTCCTAGACTGTGGAACAGCATCCCCCTTCCCATCCCCCCTCCATCGACTCCTTTAAGTCAAGACTAAAAACTTATCTATACTCCCAAGCCTTTCTTGACGTCCTCTGAGCGAGGGCTATATGTATATATGTATGTAGTTTGTTTGTTTATACTATTCTTATAACAAATGTAAAGCACTTTGGCCAACGAGAGTTGTTTTTTAAATGTGCTATATAAATAAATGTGACTTGACTTGACTTGAACTCAACGGGTCAGGCCGTATCTGTGGAGGCAGAGGGATGATCAATGTTTTGAGTTGAGACCCTGCATCAGTACTGAGTGTAGAAGGAAGATGTAAATGGTCGAAGAACAGTAGAAACCATAGGGGGGTTGGGGGGGGGTGGGGGGCAGTGAGAGAGGGACTTGCAGAAATGTAATTTGCTTTAAATTAGACTAACTGCAGCCCCTTTTGAGTCTCCATTTTACCACTCCACTGCAGTCTTCAAGGTAAGCCCCCTTTGAAAATGTTTTTTCCTCTCTCTTTAACATGCAAGGTGTCGACCTGAAACACTGCCTCCAAGATGCTGCCTGACACGCTGAGTTCCTCCAGTAGCCTGTTTTTTTTTAAATTCCATATTCCAGCACCTGTAGCTTCTTGTGTTTCCAAAAGGGAAATAGTAATCGATGATTTCTAGAAATTGTATATCGTTTCAGGTAGGTAATGTAGATGATTAGTTAAGATATCAAAGCCTCTTCTTTAGACTGAAGGGTCTGAAGATATGTCTTGAACCAAAACATCAGCTATCCATGTTCTCCTGAGATGCTGATTGACCTGCTGAGTTACACCAGCACTTTGTGTCCTTTTGAGGTCAGGATATAGAAATTTGTCTGGGTGAAAACGTAGCAAATTGAGTTTAATATGGGGAAAGTGTGAGTTCACTTTGTTAAGAGGAATGTGAAGGTAGACTTTCATCAACATGGAGGAAGATTGCAGATGAGCAGTGTACAAAGGGATCAAGGTTTTCATGTGCATGAATAGTAAAAGGTAACAGGCAGCAATGGAAACCAAATGGCATATTTTATGGAGTTTAGAGATATATTAGCGTTGTTACAAAACCTACCATCAGCGGTGCCTGTGCGTGCGATTCCGGAGGCTGGGGGTGGGGGCACGATTCCGGAGGCTGTGGTGGGTGGGGGGGTGGGATTAAAATTCAGGTTTGTATTGGTGGTCGGAGAGGTATTGGCTCGGACTACAAGTTCATAAAGAAAATTCGTTCTGCGCTTCTGTTTCCGTTTTTAAAAAAGTTGCTGGTCGATTGCATCGCTGGATTGAAGTTAAACGTGACTTCTAATGCCATCAACATCAAGGACTTCCACATCAGGACAAAACAAAAGTTATATCGTTTATTTAACATCTTTCGTTGCTTTTTGGTGTGGTTTCATTTTAATCTGATGATTCAAAATATGTTATTTAGGCCCCGATATCGGCCGTGTCGTGCCTGCCGATATCGCGGGGCTTAAATCATGGCAGCGGCCACATTCCGATCTATCACAATCCACTCTCAATATAACCAAATTGGTTGTTTTTTTGCACAATCATGTCATAAGAACATCTAACTCATCTATATTTTGTGTTATTGTCTATTTAAAAAATTTGGCTATTTAAAAAAATATTTTTAGCCTTTTCTTAAGAATGGGATAGATGTTTCGATCTAGTAATTGAATTTAGATGAATTTAATTGATTTGATGACTGATGAATATTAATTTTTTGTTGGGTATTTACTATTTGTTTTAACGTTACAATAATATTAAAGTTCTGATCTTGAGAATATCACATTTTTGAATTTTCAAGGCAGTCTGGGTGTTTATTACTATTTCTGTCACAACGGTCAATTTTGTAATTATCTACAATTAGGTAACTAACTAATTATATGCTTTAATTTCAGGCCATCCAAGTAAGATATCATTTTTGTTTCAGAATGCTTCAATCTATAATAACTGAAAATTTCATTCAGTTCTCTCATTTTTTAAGAAAGTTATGGGCTTTTATGTCAATTGACTGTCCTCGATCACAGCTTTTGTGTTGTTAATGGAAAAGCAATAGGGAACAAGATGCTAATTTCCGAGTATGAAAATTACCATAACTTTTTTTAATACTGAAGATATGAAAGTGAATTAGGTATCAAATTAAAGTTCTTTTTATGCTTTATCTGATGGGATAAATTACAGGCTTGATTTTTAAAATCTCAAAATTTTGTAACGTTCCTAGATATATTGTTACAATTTCACAGGTTACTGGGTGAAGACACAACAGGAGTAATATGCACTATTTTGGTTCCCATAAGATCAATAGCACTCATGGCTTCAGCGCCTCATGCTAAAGTGCAGTGAAGATCAATGCCTTAAAAGAAGTTGCACTGTTGCTTTCAAGCAATTTTTCCCTGAACATAGAGAGTTGCATATGACCTTCCAGTAGTTCATCCAAAACCTGTACTATATGGCAAGGTTTATTTTCTCAGAACTTATTGTGCAGATATGACCACTCAAAGCTGTGATGATGAACACTGGTTTATAATTTTCCATGTAAAGTGCTGCAGAATCTAGAAACATTGGGCGAGAAAATCATCAGCAGTGCCAATGGAATGCTCACTAATAAATCTGGCAAGGCTTGGTTGCAGCTGAAGCCAGGGCTTGATAGAGTGGAGGGGCTCTGTCGGAGCTTCATAGGTTTGCCAATGAGTGGTGAGTTGAGTCATGGGTTGCAGGCCGTCAATGAGTTAAGGTGCTGGTGTCAGGTCAATTGATCAGGGCTCAGGAGATCAACTGGTAGCAAATGTTATCCCCATATCTGAGAACTTACCAAATAGTGAAAGGCCTTGATAGAGTGGATGTAGATGTTTTCACTAGTGGGAGGGTCTAGGGCCAGAGGTCATAGCCTCAGAATTAAAGGACGTTCCTTTAGGAAGGAGATGAGGAGGAATTTCTTTAGTCAGAGGGTGGTGAATCTGTGGAATTCATTAGCACAGAAGTCTGTGGAGGCCAAGTCAGTGGATATTTTTAAGGCAGAAATAGATAGATTAGTATGGGTTTCAGGGTTTGTGGGGAGAAGGCAGGAGAATGGGGTTGAGATGGAAAGTTAGATCGGCAATGATTGAATGGCAGAGTGGACTTGATAGGTCAAATGGCCTAATTTTGCTCTTATCACTTATGAACTAATGAACATTAGGATTGCAGGCAAGAGTCATGAAGTAGAGAGGGATAGATTGGTGATAGCCCAAAGAGAAACATTATGTAGATAAATTAAAAGGGACCGACCGCTCTGATCCTCTTTAAATCATCCCCCTGGCAGAACAAGCAGTGCTCTAAAAACTTTAGTTGGCACACCAATGGTAGACATGCTTAGAATCTCATGTGCAATAATTTCTTCCAGAACTAATTTAAAGTAGTATTTTACAGGAAATAATGCCATTCTCTGCCGTATCCAGTATCGAAAACATGCACAAATTGTGATAAGGGTGTCAGGTTGAATTTCCAGAGGCAAGATTCACCCAGGGACCAGTGACCAAATTTCCCAGCCTTCTTATTTCTTACCGGTTTTATACAAGAAACTTGTTCATCCAGTCTGGGAGGGAGTTCCAGTTTGATTGTACAAAGCAACAATGAATTATAAGTTCCTTGGTTGATACAACTAAACAATAATTATTTAAATTGCCTGCACACAAGCTGACAAATAAATGGGATTAAACAGCCAAAGAATGTGTGCGCATGTGCACGTTTTTGCCTTTACAGGGCATAAAACTTGGTGCAGCTGAAAAATGACTGGATGATCACCCTCTGCGCTGATTGCATTTTCTGAGCATTCATCTTGCTCTCTTTAAATGCCGAAGACCTGCCCAAAAATATCAAAAGTACATCAGGCAATTGAACCGTCCTCTCATCAATTAGACAACAGTCCTGAACTCTCATCTACCTCATTGGAGACCATTGAACTATATTTAATCTGACTTTAATGTACTTTATCTTGCACTAAACATTATCCCCTTTATCCTGTATCTGTACACTGTGGATGGCTTGATTGTATTCATGTACAGTCTTTTCACTGCAACAAATAAGCTTTCCACTGTACCTCAGTACACATGACAATAATAAACTAAACGAGTCACTACCAAATGACCTAGAAGGCAGTATATTTCAAGATCAAAAGAATAACTCAGCATACAGTGGCGAGGGCGTGGTAGAGTTTGTAAACAAAGGATAAGAATTTTGAAAGGGCGACACAGTGGTAGGGCCACTGCCTCACAGCGCTAGAGACCGGGAGTCGATCCTGACCTCGGATGCTTAGTGTACAGAGTCTGTACATTCTCCCTGTGACCTCACGGGTTTCCTCCAGGTGATCCAGTTTCAGCCCACATCCCCAAAACATGCGGGTTTGTAGGTTAATTGACCTCTGTAAATTTCTCCGAGTGTGTAGGGAGTGAGAAAGTGGGATAACATAGAACTAGTGTGAATGGGTGATCGATGATCAGCGTGGACTTGTTTCCATGTGGTATCTCTAAACTAAACTAAGCTGAATTATGCAACCTATACTGAGAACTCTCCCTCATCTCAGCTATACTCATTTTTCCAGTTTTTCAGCACTTTCAGCACATTTTGACCTTTCAATGTGCTGAAAGACGAAACCATTACCTTGGTTTCTTGCAATGGAAAGCACTCTGGAGAATCTTTCTGCTTTCAGGGTTTAATTGTCTCAGGCTTGTCTCACATATTAATTAAAAGTTACTCTTTAATCTCCTCAACTGTGACTCTGTCCTTGATGTGTGCACACTTGATTCCATCCCACAACAATCTAATTAGTTCAGCCTCCCAGCCACACCTGAGGAACCAGAAATGTAAATCCCTTGTTCTAAGTAAAAGCCAACAAGGACAATGGAGCAGATGGTACCCCCATGGAAGTTCTAAAATGTGCCAGTGTGGAATTTCAATCAGACCTCCAGAACCTCATCTTCCATATCTGCGAAGAAAAAGATCTGCCAGATGACCTCAGGGATGCGGGAAGGATTTGACTGCAGCAACTACAGTAGTGTGTCTCTTCCATAGAGAAAGTTATCACCAGGGTCCTTCTCGGCCACTGCCACCCTGTGGAAGGAGTAAATCCAACGTGGTTTGCAGAGTAGATTTCCTCCTTCTAGAGAAACAATGCATGTGATCTTCATGCTTCAACTCCACAAGAAATGCATAAGCAGCTGGAGCCATCGTGCAGGGCCTTCTTGAGCTCAATCAAGCCCTTGAGTCCTTAGAATTTCCTCAAAGTTTGGCTAACTGTCTATATTTCTTAAGACTACGGAACACAGGGAAGTTGTTTGCGATGTCTTGGGAGTAGTCCATATTACAGTATCTAATGATGATTATCTCAGCTGTGGGTGAGGTCCTAGAAGACTGGCATTGTGTGTTTAAGAAGGGCTGCAAAGAAAAACGTGGGAATTGGGAACGGCAGGAAGCCTGACATCTGTGGTAGGTATGTTACTGGAGAAGATTCTGAGAGATAGAATGCCCTCTTAAAGCGCAGTTTTTGACTATTTGGAGCCTACTTTGCAATCATATTGTGCAAATTATATTTTTGGCACGTCAAAACCCTTCAGTGCATTCACATCTGTGGAGCCAAAGGTGGGACAGACATTTGGGTTGAGCCTCTGCATCAAGTCTGAGAGTGTTGAGGGAAGATTGTCAGTGCATTATAGTAAGATGGAGGGTTGAGACGTGTTGATAGTTGATGGGTGGAACCAGATGAGATGGGGAGGAGAGGGGTGTGGGGAGCCAGGTGGGGAAGGGAAGTATTGTCCAGCTGCATCTCATAACATTGACCACTTTGTACAAGGGAGTTTCACAAATGTTATTGTGTTTTTTGAGGAAGTAACCAAGAAGGTTGATGAGGGCAAGTAGTAGACAGTCTATATGGACTTAAGCAAAGCCTTTGATAAGGTTCCATAGAAAAATGTGCACATTCTATATCCATAAGGATATAGGAGTCGTGGAAAGAAGCAAGGAGTGATGGGGAAAGGGATGTTTTTTTAGACTGGAGACCGATTACTAATGTTATGCCTCAGAAGTTGCTACTGGGCCCATTGTCATTTGTCATCTTATCCAATGATCTGGATAAGAACGTACAATTCATGGTTAGTAAGTTTGAGTTGACACTAAAATAGGTGGTATCATTGAAGAAAGTCATCACGAATTGCAACAGATCTTGATCAGCTGGCTAAGTGGACTGAGGAATAACCAATGGAGTTTAATTATGAGTGTTGCAGAACAGAGGGAATAAAGAGCAGGTATATACTTATATAAAGTAGCATCACAGGTTGACAGGGTGGTGAAGAAGGCTTTGGCAAGCTGGGCCTTCACAAAGGGCATTCAGTATAGAAGCTGGGATATTATGTTACAGTTGTACAAGGCATTGCTGAGATTGTACTGGGAGCATTGTGTTCAGTTGTGTTACCTTACTATTGGAACAATGCCATTAATCTGGAAACAGTACAGAACATGAGGATGTTTCCCGGGCTTGTGCCCATGGATTTATAGGGAGAGGTTGAGCAGGCTAAAACATTACTGTGAATGTACACAGCCTTTTTTCCAGGGTTGCGAAATCTAGGGATCTATACTTAAGGATAAGGGGGAAATCCTTTAAGACCGAGATGAGGAAAACTTTTTCACACAGAGAGTGGTGAATCTCTGGAACTCTCTGCCACAGAGGGTAGTTGAGGCCAGTTCATTGGCTATATTTAAGAGGGAGTTAGATGTGGCCCTTGTGGCTAAGGGGATCAGAGGGTATGGAGAGAAGGCAGGTACGGGATACTGAGTTGGATGATCAGCCATGATCATATTGAATGGCGGTGCAGGCTCGAAGGGCCGAATGGCCTACTCCTGCACCTATTTTCTATGTATCTATGTATCTAGAGGATGTAGGTTTAAGGTGAGAGGGGAAAAAAATTACAGGCTCATCTGGAAAACGATAACAGTTACGTGCAGTTGCTGTTCATCGATTTCAGCTCCGCCTGCAACACAGTCATCCCCCAACACCTGGTGAATAAACTCGGCAAAATAGGCATCAGCACCCCACTATGCAACTGGTTACTGGACTTCCTCACCGACAGACCACAGACAGTAAGAGTTGGCAAAAACTCATCAGAGACCACCATCATGAACACCGGGGTCCCACAGGGATGTGTGCTGAGCCCTCTGTTGTTCACGCTGATGACACATGACTGTTGTGCCAAACACAATTCGAACCACATCATCAAGTTCGCAGATGACACAACAGTGGTGGGCCTCATCAGCCATGATGATGACTCAGCCTACAGAGAGGAGGAACAACAACTCATCAACTGGTGTGACATCAATAACCTTCAACTCAATGTCAATAAAACAAAATAAATAACTGTGGACTTCAGGAAGAAACAGACAGCACATACCCCACTCACCGTAAATGGCAGTGCAGTGGAGTCTGTGAAAAGCACCAAGTTCCTGGGAGTGCACATCACAGATGATCAGACATGGTCCACCAACACCATCTCCCAAGTCAAGAAAACACAGCAACGCCTCCACTTCCTTCGACGGATGAGGAGAGCCGACCTCCCCCCTTCTGCCCTCACCACTTTTTACAGGGGTGCCATTGAGAGCATTCTTACCAGCAGTCTCTCAGTCTGGTACTGGCA